>JACM01076268.1:0-33056 GCA_000787095.1 Periophthalmodon schlosseri
GTGTGTGTGTGTATATATACACACACAATTATAAATATATTTTTTTTAGATAGAAAGATAGATAGATATAGATATATAAGTATATAGATATAGATAGATTTGAACACATTAATGAGTAAAAATGGAAATAGAAGAGTGTTATATGGCTGTATGTTTACACAAGCATCTAACAAATGATTCTATATCCCAGATAAATACATTTTGTTATTATTTTTTACAAAAGTGAAAAGTTGAATGGTAGCTGTCAATGAGAACTTAAAGACTTAAAAGAGTTCACCTGAAACCTATGACATAACAAGGGTGACACAAGGTGACATGAGGTCACAAGTTATATATAGATATATGTGTGTGTTAAGATTCATTCACTTTTTACAACATACAACTTTATTTCTGACATGTTTTTTTGTTATTTTTGCCTCAAAAAGGGTCCTAGGCAATATCTGATCATAAAAAAGCTTTCTACCAGTGTAGAGTAAGACTGGACTTTTAAAACATGGAGGTGGCATATTTACTTGTTGTGCATGTTGTTTTAAATGCAAAATTTGGATTTGATAGTATTATCAGATGCACTGTTTGTCAGGTGTTTGGAATGAGGGACCCTTCAAATTGCAATTGAATCGCAATTTGAAAAAACAAAATTAACAAATCTTAAAGACTGCAATTTTGGAAGTACCATAACAAAATAGTCTGTCTTATTCGGCGTAACAACTGCTAATCCTGTAGTTTAGATCTGTACAAACATGTGGTTCTTGTATTAGTTTATCAGTACATATTTCAGTCTTTTTGTCTATTTAAATTGTGTTTAAATTGTGAACTTTTAGCAGACTCATATAATCACGCTGCAACGCAATGCTTGTCAGAAAATGTATAATTGGATATTTTTTATAAATCGTACAGCCCTACTTCATATATAAATACTATTTCTCTATGACTCACTTCTAACATTACCAATCTCAAAATAAATGGTCTACAAAGACACAGACTCAAAAATGATATCACACGTTTAAGTTTTCGACAATAATAAATGCACCTAAGCTCACCTCACTCTTATCTTTGGAGCGCGAGGAGCTTTTGCCAGTGTTGCTGTTGTCCCTGGCTGGTACCACGGTGATCTGTTGTACTGGCATGCTGCTGTTTCCAGGCAACCCTCAGACTCAGTCCCACATCACTGTCCTCTACTCGTCTCCCCGCTGTCCCCGAACCGCGCTCTCCGGCTTCACGCTCCGTCCGCAGCACCGATCCCAATCATCAACAAGAGCCCAGATGGATGTGGATCGGGTCACCGTGGCAACAGGAAGATAGGGTGTGAGGTAGTCATGGCGACCGGGAAACTACTCAATCTCCTCCCTCCTGCCTCCTTCTGTGACAGAGATACACGCGGAGGAAGATTTGGGATGAAAACTGGGGTGAAAAATGACCAGTGCCGTATGCTAGCAGTGTGTTGCTAGCGTGTGAAGGTGTTGCGTGTTGTGTTATGTGTTTCTTGAGGGGGCGGAGTCAAGGTTTTTACAGGGTCTGGTGGGGTGTAAGCATACGGTTCACAGGGATTAGGACTTAGACTAACCTCAATCTCCTCCTTGGACCAATGGTGGTGCTAATAGGCTTTCACAACTTGTGCACTTGGTCGCTGGTGGATATCATACTGTCATACATGGTGCTGTATTATTCACTCTGGGCACATCTCAGTCAGATTTTAGTATTACTGTTGTCCATGATGGATGAAATTACATGATTTGAGGAGGTAGGGAGGATAATCCTATTAAAATCTGCCTCCTGTCAAAAGGATTATGATAGATATAACCTGTAATTGGAAGATCTGTGACTCTGATGCCATTGTGTAAGATAATAAAAACAAATGCTTGCTGGTGGTGTATTGGTTTAAAGTGTTGCACATATGTGGTTATTACCACCTCTGCGCTGTGGATTCGCCTCTTGGCCCTGACCATTTGCCAAATGTCTCTACCCTCTCTTTACCTACCTGTCTTATAAAACCTTAAGGACAGAAAAAAACTAAATGGAGTAGTGCTATGTGTCATACTCTTATTCTATATCTTATACACTGCTGCGCAGTAAGCAGCATTGCAGACCTATTATGAAAAATCGACTTTTCAGAGCTTTTAACCATATTATAGTTGTTTCTTCTCACCATTTACTCACCCGAAGTTGTATTGTATTGTTGAGCAATCTTTAATTTCTTATTTTTAAGATGCCATTTTGATGCCTGTAGGATACAGCAGCGTCACGTGGTCATTTTTGTACAAATGATGACGGCTCACTAGCGTGACCCATCAGAGGTGCCAACAACTTCATGGCTCTTTGTTGTGATGCCGATTACGGGGACTCAGCTCCCATTGGGCATCTCAGCTATTGCGATTTAAAATATCCAAGTTATAGCATAATGACCCATATATGCAGCATCAGAGATTATAACTATATAGCAGACACAAGTACAATAGGTCTTCTTTAATGTATTTGAAAAGATTACAAATAAATATGCTGCCAATGAGACAACAACAAGGCTAGATTTTTTTTTAGGTTCGATCAGATTAGGTTAGTTACATTGTTACATTGTTTCCGAGTTCTGTTTTTGTGTGTGATGGAAAGGCATGGATTCTTTTATCTTTGTTTATATGAATCATGCAAAGTTAAATATGTTTTTTGTAATATATGCATTTATTATTTATGTGTGCTTAATAAAGACTTGATATTTAGTATTAGAAGTAAAAACAAAGATGGCAGAGGCAATGGTTATGAAGGCATTCAGTAACTGGTTCTTATAAAAACACCTTCAGATTAACCCTAACTGACAAAGTAGATGAAGTGTCAGTACTGTTGTGTCCCAAGGACTCCTACTACTACTACTTTTAACTTAATAAACAAAAACAAATATTCCCTACATTCTAGGCTACACAATATAACTATTTGTTTACTTAACCATCTAGTGCAGGGAACCTCTGCTGTTAAACTATAAGCACACCAGCAAGTCCCCCATTAATAATTAGGGTTAATATGATCTTGCTTGAACTTGAGAGGGGAGAGGTAAGTCAGCTCTTCACAGCTCCACAAAAACCTTTTTGCAGATGCGGGTGAGTATTTATATCACTGTGGGGACTAACATCAGTAAACACACTTACATCGTGGGGACCTGCCTCTCTTATGTGGACAAAAATCAGGGCCCCATTACGTAAATCCTATATTAATAGACCAAAAACATGGTTTAAAGTTAAAGCTGAGCTGCTCCTTTCAAACTGTGAAAGGAGAAGGTAGATATTTACAGCAGAACACACTAATTTATAAGAAATAAGTTGGGTACTTCTGCTTTAAGAAAGGGGTTAAAATAGGTTTAGGCAAGTAGTGACTAGGCTTAAGGTTAGGATCAGTCTTCAGGAAATTAATGTAAGTCAATGTAATTTCCCCAAGAAGAATGGAAACCCAAAACCGAATGTGTGTGTGTGTGTGTGTGTGTGGGTGTGTGGGTGTGAGAGAGAGAGAGAGAAAGAGAGAAAGAGAGAGAGAGAGCGAGAGAGCAAGAGAGAGAGAGAGAGAGAGAGACACACACTCACAAAGGGGAGGTGTTATGGTGCACAAAGCCACAGGTCACATAGGACATAGTATTTGCAGAGCTTTCACACTGAGTTGTATGGACATTCGGTGTCACCTGACTGGGCATAGTAGCACATGGCACCCTCCTTCATGGAGCTGGAGGTCTGTGCTGTCCTGTTCTCTCTGCTGGTGTTCGGCCTCATCACTCTGAACGGGATGCTGAGGGAGGAGTGGGCGCGGGATCAGGGTACGACTGCATACAATATACATTACACATTATCAAATTATGAATCTTGTTTTCAGTAGTAGTCTACCTTTATTTATATATTTTTTATGTTTAAATGGTTATAGACTGGTTTAATAAAAAAAAAAAAAAATCTGATATAAAGAAACATATAGTCAGTAGTATACAAAAGCAAATATCTTCACAGTTAACTTAGCTTGAAAGAAGAAAACATATATTGAAACCAGTCAAAAATGCCTTGAAATAAATCCAAAGCTCCATAGTTAAGTACATATTAACTAAATAAATCTAAACTAGTCAAAACTAGGGAAAAAAATTATTGAAAAAAAATCTATATATTTTCTGAAGTATCTCAATAACAATATTATGTCAAGTCATCAGAAATGTGCTCAACATATTTTTTGAAGGTTAAGCAACAGAAAGAAATTACTGTAAAATTACCCACAAAAGTACAGTAATATCACTTGGAATATTTATTTTTATTTATTTATTTATTTATTTTGAGCTGGTTAATGAATGTATCCAGTACACTTAATGCACATTTCACATATTTTTTTCTTATTCGAAAAGGAGTGGGAAGAAGAAAACGTATTAAATCTTATAGTACAGTTCATATTTAATCAGTTCTTTTTTTTATAAACGATATACTCAATATTAAAATATTGCTTATGTTCAAAACAACATTAATAATAGCGCTAGTCAAAACTATTCAAAAAGAAAAATTCAGAATTCACTCAAATACAAAATCAGTACAGAAATATAAAATCCCCTGCAGAACCAAAAAGTTCTAGTACAATTAAAATCCATTTTATATTCAAATCTGAGCATAAAAACTTGAATACAAAGTTTGAAATAAAAATGTAAATCATTGTAATTACCAAAAACACAAATATTTGACACTATCTGTCTGAACAATTCAGCAAACATAACGTCTGTTGTTTTTTTTCTTTACAAATGACATACTTACATAGTGCGAGATAGTACATGCAGACTTTTTAAATATTTAAATTAGCCACAAGTGACCTTATTAGTTTTTCTTCCTCTTATGTGTACAAACTATAGTCAGTGTTCATTTTTAACTTTTTTATTCATTCCTCTTTTTAAAGCACCACCAGCAGATCGACAGGAGGAACTAATCATCTGAGCGATTATACACACCAAATATATGGAAGTCGCATGGACAATGGGCGCTGATATTTATTTCAGTTAGTGTGCTAATATAGACACAGGCCCAAAGAGACTGTAGGTGACTGAGGTGTTATCAGTTACCGGAGCAAAGTCTGAGTGTGTGTGCTGAAATGCGCATGTGTGGACGAGTGTACTTTGTCATAGGATCCTGTTGTATTTGATTCCAGGATGAGGCGCAGCAGTGGCCTCTTTAAATGCTCAATAAAACCTGTTTATCCTTCCACCCATTCTGTCAAGGCGCTTTATCTCCACTTGTTTTGTGAATGTCTTTAGCTAAGGATACCTGTCGCAATTTTTACATGCAATTGACAACTTTTGTTGTCTGCTGGTGAGTTCATTCTAAGTTTGTTTCCCAATTGTTGACGTAGGTTTGAAGCTCAATGTGAAGTAGTTAAACTGGCTCAGGAAATATTTACCGTAAATGTGTCAGTAGCCAGAGGTGAAACTGTATTTGGGCTGATTATTAGTTATGTGAACAAGCCACCTGCTACTATAACAAAGAAACAGAGGTTATGCAGATCACATCACAACCAGTGGAACTTTAATAGTGACTGGCAAAGGTATATGAGTGTCAATGGAAAAAAGAAAACAAAAAATGTATTAAATTTTTCTTTTCCTATGGATCATACCTGGACAACTGAGGGATTACACAGACAATGGTGAGTAATGAAATTTTCATCTGTAACATCTAAAATGTAAAAGAGCTGCTACAGTTTAATAACATACAAATGTCTACAACTCTGCTCAATATTTAGTTTATAACAAGAAAATCAAGTAAACTTTCGTAGAAAACCAGTTAACAGTTAGCTAAACAATAAGGACACTGCAGACTACACGCATATTTATCACTGATACAGACTTTGGGATCGGACACAGTTGAACTGAACCTTTCTCTTTTTAAATAACATGTTTCTTAGTCAGTGTGTGGAGGAAATAATTATTGTGGGCAAAAACAACAGCTCCATGGACAAAAATGAGACAATAAAAAGCAAAGAAACACATTTTGTCAGTTAAGCTGGCCATAGTTCTGCCTCAGTGCCACTCAGTCAGAATGTTGAGGAGCATTTTTATTTAATTACATGATGTCAGTGCATAAACTATATTATGGCTTGTCACATTTATATACATTCATTAGCCTAATTCGTTCTAGTAAGGAATGAAAGAAAGAGGCAATCAAACCCAGGACACTGTCACTTGTGATATGAACTGTACCAGGTAAGTCATGAAGCATTTCCTTGTGTACCTCAGGTTTATCATATTTCAAGTTAGAGTTCACTTATAGTACAATCATTTTGATTGTGGATTTTACGATGGGGGATTATTCCTGGAAAAATAAAAGTCAATGTTTTCAGTTTAATCTGGTTTAAAAGTGCACTATGTAACTTTTCTGGCAAGGAGTCTTCCACCTGCTTGTTTGAATGGATATGTTATTGACTGGGATGTGCCACTCCATGGCGTTGTATTTAATTACACTGAGACAAGTAGGTAATGCCACAAGGCCAAGTTACAGATCATATCTGTGTAGAGTGCGTCTGCTCATAGTAATAATGCATGGTTGAAGTGAAGAAGCGGCTTAGATGAGCAGCGAAACATCTTCACTCCTACAATGTTTTGTCCAGTTGACAGATTTTATTTTGCTTTTAAAATGCATGGTTTTCCATTTTCCATGAACAATTAAATACATGTAATTGAGTAAATACAAGGCAAACTGTGAAACATTCCGGGCAAAGCAATAATATCTTACTGTATCAGTGCACCATTAAAAAAAAAAAAGACTAAATGCCAGGAATTATCATGCCACGCAATACATGCCATACTTTAACTTCACATAATGGGCACACCACCATCTAGTGGACTCTTAAGGCCACAGCAGGGCTTTGCATAAAATTTGGACAAATCAACATATAACATAACATACTGAGGTTGTATATGTTTTATAGCATTTTGTAATGTGAAAAGAACCGTAAACCTATATAGCTATTTATATTAAAACACTCTAATCTATGTAAGTATAATTCAATGTACAATGTATTTTTAAAGATGAACTATGTAATATTTCTGGTAAAGGGTCCGCTACTATCACCATGAAGATGTTATTGTTTTGCCTGGATTGCTCGACAGTGTAGCATTGAAGGGGACATATAATGTAAACAAATGCACTTATGAGCTAGCTGTTAACCATGTTATGGTGGTGTTCCTTCATTAGCGTAGTCTGATTCCTGCATGTTTAAGTAATCCTGTATTGTCCTGCATTCAAGTGCTCAGAAAAAGTCTGTTTTCACCTACCCCGTATCCCATTTCTCTGTAATTACTTGTGATTATTCAAAATATTAAAACTCCGGGTCATACATGTAGGGTTCAAAAAAGCCACACAGCCACTTTTCAACAATACAAACGACACACAACTTCTTTAAACGTATCTGTTTTGCGTTTATTTTTTACATGTATATTTATATCCCATGAAAAACATGAAATCTTAGTGTGAAGGGGATCCCCTCTCCACAGATCTGACCTGTAACTTTGCTTGTCTCCATGGAGGTTGAGAAATGTAATGCCCTACTACGTTCAGACAACACAATAACCTCTCTTTAAGAAACAGTTACATGCAAGGTATTAATACAAAATACACGTTTTATTTTTTGTGAAGATGTATAGATGGAACTGCCCTTCTCTGGCTTCGAGCTCACCTTCATCATCCTCGCCTTCTTCATCTTCTCCCTCTTCAGTTTGATTTCAGTCTGCTTCCAGCCGGACACGCCCTCTCCAGGTAGAAACACATACACTAGCCTATATGAAGAAAATACACAACATAAATGGAGATATTACATTAAAGTACTTTTTTATTGCAGATAGCGTGGTATGTGAAGTACCACAAAGGAAACTTGTGTCAAAGAAACGGTCAAAGAAAAGGGTGATCATAAAATTACCCATCAGAAGACCATAAAGTAATTTGTAATATAATGTTTGTAATGTAAATACCAATAACAGTATTATTTCACAACAGATACGTATGTGCAGTTTACAAGTGTCTGAATGATATTTAATAGCTGCTAAAATATGACTTGAACAGCACACAATTATACAGCTGAATAATGCAAATGTCACAGAACCTTCTAGACAGTTGAGCCCTGTTTGTGTGTGTCAAGTATCAGCCCACCCACAGTTGTATGGGCATGTCACAGGGTTAGATCAACGCTATCTGACTGACAATGTAATTATTTTTGTATACTCATTGACTATGTGAACATTTCTGTAATTAAATGGTTCAATGTTTCATAATGCAGTGTTTGATTGTTAAGTTTAAAATGAATGTTTTTGATGGATCTGGTGGCAGTGTAAGAAGAATCACAAAGATGTTAACACCATTAGGTTCATTCTACATTAACAAGACTATTTGTTACAGGCTATTACTGGACAAGTCTGTTAGAATACTTGACTATGCTAATCTATTTATAAAAAAAAAAATAAAAATGAATCATCCAGAATTGTATCAATCTTGTTTTTCAACATGTAATTTATGTAACACAAGAAAAATGTAAAAAATAAATAAATAAATAAATAAATAAATAATATGTAGCTTTGTAGTACATTCCCTTTGTAATACTTTCTTTAAGGCGGGTAGAATTTGGTCAATTTCTTCTGACGTGTTAGTGCCATATGAAACATCTCACACTGAGGACCTCGGGGACCGGCCTCCTGCTGGTGCCCAGAGTCAGGGCTAAACATGGGGAATCAGCGTTTCAGTTTTATGCAGCTAAAACCTGGAACTTCCTGAAGATGTGAGACAGGCCTCTACTTTGACAATGTTTAAATCCAGGCTAAAAACGGTTCTGTTTAGCTGTGCATATGACTCTTTAAATGTTAATTTTATGATGATTATTTCTATTTTGATTTGCTTGTATTGTGATTTTAATGTCTTTTTTAATCATTTTGAATTCATTTTGAATTACTTTGATGATTATTCTATTTTGATTTGCTTGTATTGTGATTTTAATGTCTTTTTTAATCATTTTGAATTCATTTTGAATTACTTTGTGTACGAATTGTGTAATACATATACATTTACCTTGCCTTGCCATTTTCACCAATTTTGTGCCAGTAGCTAGAATGATCAAATTGGCTCTGAAATATTAAAGCAGGCAGGCTTTTAGTTCAAATTTGGTTAAACATATACTGGTACTTGTAATTATTTCCATTGTAACATCAGTAAAAGAACGTACATATGTTTTTACTGTTCAATGAACATATGTACATTACATATTGTGTAATTTAGTTTAAAAATGTGAATTTAAAAATAAATGGAAAATTTCAGTTTATCTAAGACATTTTTCCCTCATTTTCTGGTAGTAATTCATTACTTAATATGCCTAGTGAAGCCGGCCTGTCTGGTTTGGGATTTACCAAACCTCTGTGACTTTTGGCCCCTGGAGTCTTTTCAGGGCCACATCCCGGGGTCAGAACACCAGCTCCCTGTTGAGTGCGCTCCTTGACCCCTAAGCCCTCCGTCACTCCACCCCAGTCAGCCGTCTAGTTGGCGACACGGACATAAGGAAGGGAGGGTCCAAAATCCAAGATGTGTCCAAATTTGGAACAATGTTATTCTCGTGTTAAAATTACACATTAGTATGCAAGGCAAGTCATTAAAAACAATACTGTAAATGTTGTTAATGACTTCGAGACTCCGGTTGGATGTATATTACGGGTGTGTGCGCTACTGTTCATGTGTATATGTGTGTCCATTCAGATCTGTGTTGGGCAATCACAGATAAAGGGCCTGAAGAGTCATTAAGCTCTAGGCTGACTGCGGGCTTCATTAGCACTGACGACCTTACGGCATGACAACAGAGCAGCTATCACTCTAAACGATGGACAACAAACTGACCCATTAAGTTACAATACTCACTCCAACACTGGACTACACCCCTGGGAAAAAATCAGACAGCGCGGCATCTGACAGTAGGGGACCAGGGGACAGAGACAGAGGAGGATTGAACATCTACGTAACATATAAAGTGTGGGAAGGGGTTATGGTGTATGTTTGGGGATGGCTTAAAATATGGCTATCTGTATGATCAGCTCATCTCTGCCAGAACTGTATATGCTTTTGCTAATCATTTAACTGAATTTTCTACTACACCTGTTACAATAACAAATTTTGTGTATATTTCTTTGTATAATATTGATAAAAAATATCAGCTGCAATGAATAAATACCAGAATTAAACACTTAAGTTGTCATATAAGTTTTTTCATCACTTTGCAGCCCAAATCTTGTGGTAGAACAAAAAAAGACAATCTATGCATGATAAATGTTGATCCATCATCACTTACTGAACAATAGTTGAAAATATTATTGTAATTTGTGACAGTCCTATTTTTTACATGTGTCTTAATGTACAACTTCATTGGCATAAATCAGCCTTTTCACACTTGTGAATTCACATACGTCTGCATCAAATGCCCAAATTATGAACATAGATAGACATACTAACAATACTTGACAACAATGATCAACTATTTGCAATAACCCAGTTGTAATCCACACAACATCAAGGTGGACCCAGTATGTAGTCTTCACCATGGCAACTGAATAAAAAAAAAATCTTTCTTTCTTCAGTAGCACATGGCTTTTAATGGGACTTGGCAGCGAGGCTATTAAAAACATTAAGAACACTTAGATCAAACGTTCCTCTCCTCTTGTGTTATCTTAAACGGAAAATTCCTGTTCTTTATCTTTCAAAAACCTCTTAATGATCAAACTCACCCATGATCCAACATACAACAAAACCTACTAATGGATATAGCTGAGATTTGGCATGTACTTACCATCCAATTACCCTGAGTGTTGGTGAGAAGAAACAGAGTAATTAATGGTGTACTGTTCTCCTTGGGTTTTATCAGAGGAAGTTCTTTATCTGGAGCCTGCTCAGGAGATGACCAGAGAGGAAGAAGAAGAAAGTGAAAAATCAGAAGGGGAGGAGAGGTCTGGGCTTCCTCTGTGGTCGTAAAGATGATAGCAAGCGTGACATACCAATTAGTGTGGCATACCTTAGATTCAGGCTTATTTTTATAGGATATTCCTGTATTTTAAAAGGTAGGTAGAAATAAAATATAAGCTATGGCAAGACTGAACCAAGAACTACACAAGGCAGAAACCAGGATAAAAGACACATCACCTGTCAAGACTTTTGGAGATTACAAGTAGAAATATTTGCATTGAAATTTTTTTTATTATTCAGCATACACTAAAATCAAGCAGTGACACTTGATGTATTTTTAAAGTATTTAATAGTTTGTTTGAACCAATGCATTGTTCTTTAAAAAATCCATAAACCACAACATAAAATTAGTTTTAAAATGAGGGGGAACATTTAAGGAAAAAAGTGGTAATGTAACATTCTGCAATATTGTACAACTCCATGGCAAAAAACAAAACTTTATCTAAACTTATTGTTAGCCAAGTGAATTTCACCTCATTATGAGTGCATTCTAGTAGCATAATACTAATCGTAAGACATTAATTTCACCTCAGATAAGTGGAGCGTGACGTGTCCCAACTCCGGCACTGTGAGGAACTTTAATTGGAGGTCACCATCTCTTCTCTCCCCTCTCTCTCTCTCTCTCTCTCTCTCTCTCCTCTCTCTCGTCTGTTTGACCAAGCCGGGTAATCCCTGTAAATACGTATAATCCCCAAGGAAGAGCAAATATTACAACACGCTCCGCTCCAATGAAAACCTGCTTCTGCTGAGATTTGGCCACAAGACACTTGTTTGGAGAAAGAAAGGCCACGGGAAGAAACCGAGACGGAACACACAGGCCGGGCTGTAGTGGTGCTGAGCAGATACCAGGTGGCTCTGAATAACAATCACCCATCTATTAGCATATTCAAATAGGCAAAATAAAGGTTTTTTAAAAGACAATGGCACCTCATATGCAAAATGCTGCTAGCCACCGAAACAAACTACATACAGTGCTTGAGTGTTTGCTGCGTAGTGTGTGCTTGGGCGTCTCGGTGATGAAAAAAGCAAAAAATTCTAAATTAGTTTAACTTACTCAACCTCTGAATACAAATTTGAGTATTTTTGACTTTTTTCAGTTAAGATTTAAAATTTACTTGATAAACCCAGATTTCAAGTTTTTTCTAACTTATTTATATACAACACTTAATCATTTAAAATAGGGTTAGAAAAATGCACTTACTCCATTGGGAAATAGTGTTGTCACGATACTAAAAAACTTGATTTTGATAGTAAAGGATAGACTCAATGCTCAATACCAATTTCGCTACCACGATGATAATAAATAATAATACACTCTTTAGTTGCATTAAATCATAGTACTTTCTTTTATATTACCATGCAGCCTTATGTCTGTAATCCCTCAGACGTCCAGGTAGGTTCCATAGTGGTCCATGGGTGTATACTAGTCTAAGTGGTCTTATACTTGTTTTGATACAGCTCAAGATCATTCTAAAGGTTTATTTAGGTTTATGTCCTGTGAATATGACTATTTTAGTACTGATACTGGTTCAAATGAGTACTTAGTTTTGATACTAATTTTAGTGATTGAAGTGATTTTGATACTTTTAACCACCCTCTTTGGCAATCACCTTCTGCTAACTAAACTAACAAAATTATGTTGGAACCAGACGAATAAATCATGAAACATTTCTATGTCAAAGAGGAACAAACTCTAACCTCGTCAAAACTATTCCAATTCTTGGGGTATTTTTCTAACAAAGACAAGGTTTTTGCAATGTGTGGTATCACTACAACATTTTTGTAAACACAGTAAAACCATAAAAGTGAAATTTTTTCGAAGGTGCACTTCCACTAACGCACATACCGGGAAAAAGAACAAATGTAAGGTCTTCTTTTGTCTGCACTTCTGAGCTAAAGGGACTGACGATCCTGTTGCTTGTTCAAAGTCTCCTTACTATTTGGAGCCTAGCGGTCCATTAGTGTCCTGCTGCTTTTCTAATCCTCATTCACATGTAATGGCTGACATTTCATCTTAATGTGTTAATTCATTAGCGGCAAGCTCAATGGAGGAGGCTCAGTCCGCAGAGACGGCTGTGAGCAGACAAGCTAATGACTCCTCCTCACACTTTAGCACAGCGAGCAACCTCCACAGCTACCTGCCATGTAAACCACAGCTACCTGCTGCAGGAAAATCCACCATCGCATCACAAACACTAGGATTGAGGCAGCCCTCACGGACAATGTTAAAAAACAGTAGACTTGCTCCAAAAGTCATTCTTAACTAGTAAAGAAAGCTAGAATGTTCTCCACAAATAGTTAACGCTCAAAACCAGTGTGATTTTGATAACCCTCTTCTGAATACTTACTTACTGCTGTATTGAAGGATAGACATAAAATAATGTTATGCACTAAACGTTTTACCATGTATTATAGTACCACCTCACCTATTCATTATGGACTTTTTTGTGTAAGTAAGTGTTGTCACGATACTAAAATTTCAAACTTGATTTTGCTATCACTATGACAACAAAAACACTATATTGTAATAGTATTTTTGTCCTCTTTTCTGTACTTTTTGTTCAGAAGAGCATCTGTTTTCAATATTAGTTTTGGTATTGATTATCTGAATATTGATTTTTTTTTTTTTTTTTACAGTGCTAGCCATAAATATATAGCACTTCCAATCAACATGACTAACATTAAGAAATAGCTATAATTCTCAAGTAAAAAAACAAAGTATTGAGACCAGCAAAGTTCATTATGATATGAAATTTCAAAGTTGACACAAATATGTGTACCTTAGTCAAAGTAAAGTGTCAAAATAATGAACCTAATAGCAAAGTATACAAAACATACATAAGTGCAGCTAAATAATAAAGGTGTTACTAACTATAACTCCATGTAATACCCAACTAACTTAAACTCAAACGGATACCTCAGCTGTCATCAAGAGCTCAGAGACAGATGCAGACAGAGAGGAGACAGTAGACGACAACCCACGAGCGGTGGCACATTTCATTTGAACGGGATGCCTGACCTCAGAGCGCTGGGTGCAAACACACACCTCCCTCCCCAACACAGTCCCAGATGTGTCCTTTAGGTGCGGGGGCAGGGGATGGGACGGGACAGACCGGGGTAGTGGTCTGCTCCTGGACCTGTAGCCTCTTGGATCGCTCCTGTAATAAAAGATAAATCAGAAATGAGTAGATCTTGTTGTCATTGTGTTAAACACTGCATTGATTAAAAATACATGTGAGAAGGCGAAGGTACAAGGGGGGCACATGGCACATGGAGGGTGGGGAGGGGGCTTCCTGTCATTTGAATTACCCTCTACATGTGGGGTCAATATGTGTAATGCTAAGAGTGTGTTGGTCAGGGGAAAGGTGGGGGCTGTGGTGGTGGCAGTAGTACCCCCCTAAACTACTCCCACCCTCCCTCCCACCAAAGGGCAGTATAAAGGCGAGGGGGAGAGCCACCTTTGTCACTTTGCTCTCAGTCACAGAGACAATCATTGGGCACAAACACATTGGACAAACACATTCCTTTGGGAGACATTCTGGTTATCCTGAAGAGAAAGAGAGGTGCAGATTGCCGGATTATTTAACTAGAACAGACAAGGGGAAAAAGACAACGGGCTAATTGTCAGCATCTATCCAAATCTGAGAACATTGGAGGACTTCTCATTCTGTGGCAAAGAACCAAAGCATCCAGCTCTGAGAAGCTAAAAGAGCAACCATGAAGATATTCAACCTGCTTTATCTGCTGCTCCTGCTGGTAGCTCTGATCGTGTCTGCGTCTTCGGCCAAGCCAGGTAAGCATCACAGCGAAAACTACTACTGTTACTAGTGATAATATTACTACTACAACTGCTACTACAATAAGACGGCCAAATAGTCTGCACAATATAGCCTGTGTCTGTTGAGCTATTCGTATAAAAAAACAATCACCACGTGTCACCTTTTTGCTAGAATGTTTCTATTGCCCCGTGCTGGTGAGAATAGTGTAAAGTTAACACATTTCTACACAGTAATTATTACTCATTTGTACATTCTCTTTTATCGAAACACATTTCTAATACGTTGCAGAAGCAAACCCAGACATTATAGGCCTTTGACTTTCGGTAACTTTAGCTCCGTGCGTGAAGTTGAACATTTGAAATATGGAACTCTGCTAATTAAGCTAATTGATGGCTAGAAAGTAGTTTACAATAAAGATAACCTCTTGATTTTAATACCTATAAAATAGGTAAATTCAATATTTTTTTTCTAATTCCTTTTATACTGTAATCTTAAGGATGTATGGATTAACAGCTAGCTAGCGATGGAATTATTTGCTAAAAGCGCTAAATCCGCCATGATCATAACTAATCATAGGCTTTTTGCTGCTTATCTTGTCAGTCTAAACATAATAGTTGCCAAAACTTAAAAAATGTATTTCGGTTAATCAGAAGTTTTACCCGTGCTGCGTGGTGCTGCTGCAGGTGTACGTGCGCGCCCGGTCAGCTGAACAGTGGCCGTGCGTAATAGGGCTCACGTGATGGTGAGGAGAGGATGAGGAGCGCAGGGCAAAGGTGAGGAGGGCTACGCGCCGCCGGGGAGCTCTTCACCAGAGAGGGCCATTGTCCGGGGCTGGAAGGCACTCCAGTGCGCTTTTGTTAACGGTGGTGTAAAATGCCATGCAAATACCCGGGCTCTATTAACATGACATGGAGCTGCGGTGCCAAGTGTAAAAAAGCCTACCTTGAGGCGAGGGATTCTTTCAGGGGGATCTCGCCAGGAGCGGGGGGAGGAAGAGCCATAAAGTCATCTGCCCGTTTATCTCTTCCTGGGCTTGGCTCACAGCTCGTGAACTGCGGGAGTCAAAGTGGATTTATTAGGGACTTAAAAAAATAATGTGTGTTAGGTCCTTGGCTCCCAGTTGAGTTGGGGAGTGTAGCACTACAGTTGATAAATGGCTCTAACAATAAAACACAGATATGTCAGTGACACCAAAGGCAACTCCAGTTTTGGACTTCTTGAATGTTCAGTGTTCAAATGCAATAATTTCTTAATGTTTTCTTTTTTTTCAGATTTTCTAAACCTCAGGAGAAGGTACCACAGACACCACTGCCCACACAGACGCTGCCTGCCCCTGCACTCCAGAGTACCCTTTCCTTGAGGTAAGACAGAGCCAAACACCAACAAAGTGCATGTGCTTTTATGTGGCACAGATGTTTTAGGTCAAAAAAGGATATGAGCAGAGCAGTGTGATACAGGAACATTACTGGGATTGAGCCAGCAGGTGGCACTTAAGAAGGTGTGTGTGATTAGTAGCAGAGGAGCACGCTCACTCAAAACAGAGTTCATAGGAAACTTGTCAGACATAAATCTCACTAACAAGGAGGCACGGGCCTTAGGGCAGCTTTGGGGAACGGGTGGGGCACACTTACTTTAATATTGACCCGTTTCTGTTGCCTGGACTGATTTAAGCCTTCAACAAGACCACTAATCATTGTTTTAATTATTCACAGATTTGAACACAAAATGAGAAGAAACAGCACCACAAAAGGCTATAGGATGCAACTACAGTGGGAGACAAGTACATCAGGGCCACACCACATGGCACCAGTCGTGAAGGGGAGAAAAGGCATTTATGGGCCTCGTGTGGCGTTCTGCAGAAAAGCCACGAGAAAAATGAAACCAAGCATCTCTATGACCCAACATGCAAGAGAACTGAAGTACTGGAAGCCTGAAAGGAATATCACTTGCATCTGCAGCCTATGTGACCATGACTAAAACAAAGGGAGATATTGCGACTCTCAGCTGGACCAAAGAGCTACGTTGTACTACAGCGTCAGTTGTATATTCCTATAGTGTTTATATTGCGTGTATGCACTTCAGATGTTTATTGTATTGCATTTAATCTTTTTAATAAATGTATATGTAGTGGAATCCACTTGGTCCTCTTCTTTACTAGTACTTTTTAGAAGTTTTAGTTATTGGCCATATCAGTTATTACTGTATAGCTGCACAATATATTGCACCGAATTGCAATTTGAATTGGCACAATTACCACATTTTTGCAATTTATGGTTAATAAAATGTCCACTACAAGCAACAAAATATCCTGTCTATTTAGGAGGAAAATGGTTTAACCCTAAATTCAAACCTTTACAAACCACTATGAAACACATACACTGGTATTATTTTAGCAATTTGTATTTCAGTCTTTTCTCAGGTGATGCTGCTGATGGACGATAACACGGTGAATCCTGATTTTAAAACTTTGAGTATCTATTTGCAACTGCAATACAAAAATCACAAATTTATTTTTTTCAAAATCACGTAAAATTACTGCCTGGAGTTGCCACACAGGAGTTAACCCTGTGGAATCGCAGACATCAGAGCATAAAAGAACTACAATAGGAAACAAACTCAAGAGTCAAATAAAGAAATGTAGCAGAGAGGCCAAGGAGGGAAGGCTATCACACCAGATGATGTTGACATTCCAGTGTGTGTTTGACCACTTTTGCAGCTCCTAAACTAAATTACACTGAGCAAACTGTTTCTAAAACACACTAGAGCAAGGTCACTTTCCCCCAGTATTGTCCCTGTTCAATGATGCTACACTGAAAGTTGCTAAAATGAAAATAAAAAATTATTTTATTACAACCACAGCACAGAACTTTGCCAATTTAGAAAATAATACTAACAAATAATAAACATACAATACAACAATCCCTTCAAGGGGCTCTCCTGGGAGACAGTATAGTGCAGATCATGTCTAAAACAGTGCATTTCCCACAGTCCGAGCAGCAGTAGTATGTGTGGGTCACTGAGGGTCGTAGAACAGTGATAAAAGCCCCGGGCTCTGATCTTTGACCCCTGACTCCTCTTGTCCTCCTCCCATTTAACTTCCTTAACGGCTCTCCACTTTCTGTGTTATCTGAGCAGCACAGGTGAGGAGGCTCCAACAAGACAGTGCGCACAGGTGCAAGTCTTTAGCAGTGCTTTTCCTCCACAGTCTTATAATACCTGCACAATAGCCATTTTTTTCAGTAAGTAAAATGACAAACAGAAGGCCAGTGCAGACTAGTGCTGCGCAGTGAGATTGAGCAGCCTCCTGCTCAGCAGAGTGTTGTGTTGTTTCAGATACTCGATCAGGTCGGCCTGCTTATCCACCACCTCTGCCAGACTGGAGCCCTCCCTGAAAGACAAAGGAAACATGCATGTGTTACAGGTATATGAGAAGTTTATAACCTTTGCAACAATTTATGTGATCTGCAAAGAAACTATTAAATAATCTGCAAAATCTACTGTGTCAGAAGTAATCTCCAACATCTAGCAAGGTATAGAACCTATTGCGCTGATAACATCTCCATTTACATTCAGAAATGTTACTCGGTTATAATATCCAGTTTGTTAATATTTTAGTCATTAATGAGACTTTAAAATGATAATATCAAAGATACATTATGATCTGCTGTGGGGCAAACTCAGCTTTAAGCAATATTACTCTTGCCACCTTAATCAGATAATAAGGTAATAAAGGACTGAATTTTAAAAAGTCAAAGTAATTTTAAAATAATTGTTACATAAATCATTATTAATTTAGGTTCAATTATGTAGTTACCTGTACCTTATGTCCTAAAATGATTTCTTTGTGTTTCAAATGCATATACTGGCAATTCAGTACTACCCTTGCATTGTCAACCCAGTAACCTAAAAATAATTTATGAATGAATGACTACAACCTTTATTGCCCTGAGAGACATTTTGTCAAGCACAGCACACCACATTGGGACCATAAAAACACAAATATCAAATATCATGAATTCAGTGGGTCAAAACTTGTGTGTACCTGAATCCAGTCTCTATTGACACACTAGTCACGCTGAAGTTGTGTGAGTGCTCCTCTTGGCTCACGTCAGGTGCTGCTCTCTCTCTGTTATACTGCACCACTTTAACTGCAAAGAAGACAAACAGATGGTACTTTTCAATGCAAATGAAAATACTAACGTTTTTGCATGTAATGTGAGTGGCAGGTGGGCAGCTTCGTTACCCCGCTAGGCTAAGCACTCAGGTGAGAAAAGGCACACTTTATTACTGGCCCCTCATTGCTCTCCCTTTCCTAAAACACACAGTGGCCGTCACATCCCGCACTTAAGGCTTACGGCAGTTATGGGCCGTCATATCCTGCGTGCTAACCTCTAATTCAGCTACTCTAAACATACACCTTTGTGAGGGGGCGGGGCTGGCAGAAAGGTGCGGGTTGGGATGGGTGGGGGTCATTGGAGTAGTAGTCAGCTCAGGGCTAGTACACTGCAGATGTGGGTTGAATCAAGATAAGGCTACATATGTTTGTGTGTGGCTTGTTGGTAGTGGGTTCACATTTGGAAGGGGCGAAGGGTGGGGCGCCTCGAGTGTTATTAGCCAGAGGAAATTGTCAGGGAGGTTTCTAAAGAGGATTATGCCTCAAATTATCAAATTGCCTCAAATTATCAAAGGGGTATAAAATCAGGTTAATTTTGTTGGAATTTGCAGGTCCCAGAGCAAAATGATGCAACATTTTAAGTCAGATTTTTATTAAAATTATAGTACAAAGGTGAAATATAATGGGGCTTTCAGTTCATATTAGTGACTTAATTGCGAGCTAGTCGTAGGTAATATACAGTTAAGTCCAAAATAACAGTTAATTAATACCACAAACTAATTTTGTATCCAATCATTTTTTACTAGTGAAAATCTGGTCTCTCTGGAAGTAACTAAAGACTTTTTGATACAGAGGAAAATGGTTGATACTTGATTCAGATTTTGATATTACAATCATATTGATTTTTTTTCAGGGTCAATATCTGTTCAAATGAGTATCTAGTTTGATGCTAGTTTATTATCAGTTCGTATCAGGGTATCTTTTATCTATTTATTTATTTATTTTTGGCAACCTTACCTTACACTTAAGAGTAAGGAGTATTTTGAAAACTGATGAATGATTTAACATAAAATTTCATATAAAATAAATAAACATTTGTGCACAGTTGTAATAGCATTTGTGAAGACCTGTACTGTTCCACTATGTCTGACTGTGCTTAACATCAGTCCTGGATCTACACGCAGGAGATATACCCAGAATATGTCTGACTACGATCCACGAGACCCACACGCACTCGACTCAA
This sequence comes from Periophthalmodon schlosseri, assembly GCA_000787095.1. Lineage (NCBI taxonomy): Eukaryota > Metazoa > Chordata > Actinopteri > Gobiiformes > Gobiidae > Periophthalmodon > Periophthalmodon schlosseri. The sequence continues at coordinate 20,110 of JACM01076268.1, forward strand.
AGACATTCTGCACATTCCTGCATAATGTATGGCTAAATCTGGGCCTGTTTGTGAGAGTAAATAGGCCAACAGTAAGCAAGTATGTGCCAGAGAAAGAACGGAATTCCAGAAAGAACAACGCAAAGGCTTAAAAAGAAGAATAGAAAATGGTAAAAGACAAAAAAAATGGTGATGCAGCAGTGTTTGAGGGGAATCTGTGAGCGAAGAAAAGACTGGGACAAATGGCTGCCAAATATTTACCAGAGTTAATCATTTTACTGCTTAATGATTGCTCCGGGAATCTGCATAAACGTATATTATGAGTCTGGTTTGGTGTGAACCCCTACAGCGTTTACCTTAACTCCTAATATGGCTGACGCAGCTGTACAAATTGTCTTTTTAGATAGATTAGATAAATGATTCATTTATTAATTTATTTCTACAAAACTAGAATACAATATAATGCAGTGTTGTCACAATAAAATTGCAAACCACATTTTGATATCAAGGAAAAGGCTTGAAACAGATTTTGATACCACTATGATAATGACAATATATGATGTGATTTTTTTTTTTTTTTTCTCGATTTTATCGATACCTGTTCTAGTTTTGATACTAGTTTTAGAAGTGATTCAGATCTGATGGGTAACGATACTTTTGACAACCCTAATATAATGTTGAGGTATAGTTTATACATACAATTTGACCTAAAAGTGGTAGATTTAAACATAATTAGGCTGTGACAATCTAGCCTAATTAATTACATTATTACATATTACGTCAAACATTCACAATGAAGTATGTATTTTCTTTTAGAAAGTTTGCATTTTTGCTCAGTTATTGGAGTTTATCGAGTCATTTTGTTGTCCACTTTGCTTTTAAATTAGGTATTCAAGTCATATTTCAAATTTTACAATGTTGCTTATTCATCTACAATATTTGATAAGTTTTAGTAGTTAGTAGTTTTATTTATGGAATTCACTCAAGGTTAATGGGGGGCACCAAACCATAGGGGTAATGAAGAATGATAAATACATGGTAAATAACAAAAGAGACAATAACTAGTGTGCAATAAAAACGATACTAGGGTCCCACAGGTAGACTAATTGAAAAGTACAGCTATTTGCTTGTTTAAAAATAGTAAAAGAAAAATATAAAAAGTGAAGAAGTGAAGACATTTTGCTGCTCATCCAAGCCGTCATCAGTTCATACCTGGACGACTGAGGGATTACAAAGACATCTTATTTAAAAATACATATCAAACATTCTATGTTGCAGTGTCTTTAAAATGAGCTGTGTCACATGACCTATAGTCTGGGCTATAGGAAGTCTTTAAAGCCGTGTAACAGCAGGGCCAAAAAGGTCCCAGGAAGGCTCGATTGATGGATGGAATGATGGATGGAGAAGTGACACAGAAGAAAGAAAAGAAGTGACACATTTCACACTTCTCTGTAATGGGCACAGTCCCAGAGGTCCCACACTGGACAGACAGTGCTCAGACCTCCATCACCTTCAGCAAGTGCACATTTCCAGGTGATTATCAACAAAACGGGAGGTGGCAAAAGCTTCTGGTAGATCCAGTAGTATAGAGTTAGGTTACACTATGGCAAGAAAACACAGTATGGAGAAATCAAACAGCTACAAGAATGTGTGAACAAAATCTTACGAGTTGATATTGTCATAGCAGGTGAATGAAATTATATCACAGTTCTATTCAGAACAGTCCAACAACACTGCTTTCTGGGGGGAAATTGTTACCTGTCAGTGAATTCAAATACTGTTATGTGTTTTTTTAATTTGTTTGTTTTTATATCAATATAGTGTACTTCAACAGTAGAGGAAGTAGTAGAAGTGGTTGATAACTCTGAAGATTTATATAAACAATATAAAAACTAAAAGTAAGTTGCATTTGCAATAATGGGGAGATTTTTATCATTTCTTTTGTAATACGAGAAGATTTGAGCTGTAGAAGGTTAAACAAGTAATTCATGGCTAATTATTGCTTCATTTCTGCTATTTATTTGCTAATGCTCATGCCTTTTAATGATACTATATATGTTTAAATGGATTTACTAGGATTATACTGCTTTGTGTCAGTGCCATAAAGTCATTTCAGCATTATCGTTTATCGTGGTATTTCTCTGTAGCAGTATATCGTGCTTCAAAATGTGTTATCGTGACAGGCCTACTGCCATTAGAAGTAACACCACTGATCTCCATCATCTAGCCTTGCCTTGTCACCATGACCCAACATTCTCGTCATTTAGAGACTTCTTCCAAAAGTTCCTGAGTAAACAGCTTGAGTAAAAGTATGCGGTGACTTTCCTTGTGTCTGTACGTGAGACTGAGAGTCGAGCATGTGCCCTGCAGTGTATAAGTATTCTGAGCTGGCCCTTTGATGAGTAGGGCACGGCCTTTGAAGTGAATGTACTCTATAGAGCACGGTATTCATGTTGAAATTAGCTAGCTGAAAACATAGAGCCGAGGCCGCAGCATGCCCACAGACACACACTCGCACTTCAAAGGCCCACTGAACGAGGTCTTCCTGGATGGACCGTAGCTGCAGGCACTGTCCCCTTACCTCAGCGTCTGCCCTAAAGCTGCAGCTGTATTTTCACTTTAGCACAACTGTGACATCATCCTGACCCGACCAAAGGTTTACACACTCGCAGGGATTTAAATAGTTGGTTACTGGATTTGGCCGTGCCCGACTGCACTGATCTGGGGAGGAATGCGAGTATAGAGAGCAGAGACTCCCCTTCACATTGCCGCCCCCCCCGCCACTGTAAATACGAGGACAATGCGAGTGTGTGAGCAAGTGTGTCTCCCAGTGCACGGGTGGAGTGGTTGGGGCTCCCCTTTGGCTAAGCTAATGCTAAGGCCTCTTATCTTCACTGTTTGGCCCCTGGTATCTCCAAGGCTTAATCTGTGCCCTTCAGCTGCCAAACATAAATGTAATATGGATTTCCTTTCCACACACATTCTTTAAGAACTATATCCTTCTACCCTATATCATTTGGCTGCTAAATATGCACTCTTTACCTATATGGAGGTATCTGATAACTGCATTGAATTGTACAGAAACAATAAAACCCATTATATTATATTGCCCCCTTAGGCCAAGTAAGAAATTAATAGATTTACAACATTAAAGGAGAATTGACAAACCTCCATTTACAAGAAAATTTGGAGCAACGCCTACCAGAATCTAGCACAAGATCTCCATCAGTGTGATATTGTATTAAGTAAGCAAAATAAATCCAAGACCTCTGCCAGAAGTTAATTGGAGACAAAAAAAGATTGAATGCACTGATACTGTAGTCCACCCTTAATAGCAATTTTACAACAATGCCTATAGGATAGGATAGAGTTGGAAGGACCACTTATTTATAGCAACTTTAGGCTTCTTAAAGCCTAAAATCGCTTGCAAATTTTGACAGTCACGGGTTTGCTCCTAAAAGAAGTGATTTTTAGCTGTATTTTCCAGTTCTTTTTCACACTCATACACCCAGTAATACTGAAATACATGTTAAATATGTGATAAAAATGTGTTCATCTCATGAGCGCTCGTTCAGCCATGACACACCACATTTAATTTTTGATTCTTTTTAGGGCTTATTTTTGTGAGGTTTGGGGCTTTTTTTCCAAAGGCTTAGTAGTTTATTGCTCTCTGAAAATCTGACAACCCTGTAGGATAGCCTAAAAAGCATTTAAAATATATACGACTTAACCGTACATTCTGTGCAGTCAAAGCTGGCGTTACTAAGCAGCAGGTTGTTTTGAATGACGAATAATCCGGTCTGACAGAAGGGTTTCCTTCTTTGCATCTCTGCAGATAATGTACAAAGTAAGTCAAAACACCAGAGTGCCACTGGAGAGTTTTCAGTCAATCTAAAGTTAATCCATTAGGTTTCACGCTCCGCACACAATGGAGGGAATATACAGGAGTGGTTATTATCCAGTAAAGTTTGTGTGACAGAATAGGGCGATCAGCAGATTGGGGCAGAGGCACTTGGTTGAATGGTTGATTGTCATGCTGTCAGGTCTGAAAAGGGCAGGGCAGGTATTGTGATGCGAATGCCCTCACACAGATAGACAGAGTGGGGGTAGTGTGTATAATGTAATCTATGGGGTGTGTCTGGCCATAAAGCACAGCTGACACCTCACATCTGGTTAGGGATGAATGATGCTACGACACAAAATTCACAATAAAACTATTATAGGCTAGACAAGAATGATGGATGAAAAGTTTAAACTACTACTGGATCACAAGCTGCGACATACTAGCTTGTGGCATAATTGTCTGTTTACAGTTTTGGGTGGAGATTTTTAGCTCTCTCTTGGGAAATCAAATCTTTAATATTCTGCCCCAAAGACAGACACACTAACCACTTTACTAATTAGGATATGTTGTAAATCACTGGATAATGGATTACAACTGGTCAAGATTTGTCAAGTAATATACATTAATACAAATTATTTCAGTCAGATTGTGTTATATCACATTGAATTCTGAGTGTCTTTGGTAAAAAAGCATGAATTGAATAAAAAGCATTCGCAGACTTCCAGAAAGCTATATAATAATCTCAAATGGACGGCAGGGCCTATATAACTTTACGACTTCTTGAGTTCACAAAATTGACATCAATTATCTTATGTCTTAAAGTCAGTTTAAGTCTTACAGTGATGCCGTTTGTACAATGTCACTACTTTTTTATTAATGAGAAGAACATTTCACCTTAGTTAATTGTTGAACTTTGTGCCAGTTTTTGTTTCATGTGGATAGGCCCAGTAATTACAATAAACCAGGTCAAAACATCTTAATTGTAACAGCAAAACAGGTGAATTCTGTAGAACTCAGAGTTGCCCATTAGTAGAGAAAATATGGTACGTTTTGAATGTTATAATGTCATGTGAACGCAGTCCATCATATACATGCTCTCATTAGTTTAAGGATGTATTGATGGATGGATTTTTCCATCAATGTTATAAAGAGTATTTTACCTGTATAATAAATTAAACAAGGTAATGCCACCAGCAGCTCCACCGCCAGAACAGTAAGCACAAGGTACGTTCTCAGATCCTGTGTTATTTTTGATGCCAGAATACACAGCAGCAAAGCATTGCCTACAAAGAACACAAAAACAAAATCACATAAAAATAAAATCAAATGTCTTATAGTCCTAGAAATGCTGCCCCCTTGCGGTGAAAAGACAGTCTTACCTCCAGAGTGAAAAACCAGAGGCAGGTGGATCACTTCCTGCATGTGTCTGTAGAATTTTAGGTAGCCCCGGCTTCTGGCCTTTCGGTGGTGGTACTTGGCGCAGATTGTAAATAGCAGAACAAATCCCCATAAAAAGACTTTACCAAACACTATGGCACTGTCTCCTCCAACAGCCTGCAAGATGCTGTTACACTGTTCTACAACACCTTGTTTTAATATGCACATTATGGCCACCAAAACTGACAAGACGACATACACCACCTGAAAAAACATCAGTACAGAAAATTAAATTAGTTTAAAAAAAACACATTATGGAGGTTTTGTTGTAGCTTTATTCTAGACTTACTATTTAGAATGTTTTTATTTCTGTGAAAACAAGTATTGCAACTTGTAGCTTGGGACCTACCAGTAGTTCTCCACCCCCAAGTAGCTCACCGAGGGATTTCTGAACTATTCATATTGTGCTGAATAACTAAAATTTGATTCATTATCATTGTAAATGTATCATTTTGATGGTTTATTTTTTATAGGCATCTAGCTGTATCCCAAATTTGTACCCACATTTTTATCGAGATTGAGATTCAGTCACATTTAATTGTCAATGATATGCTATGGTCTTTTTTTTATTGAGGTCAACAAACAACCCTTTGTCAGAAAGTCTGTAGATTGGTGCAGAGTTCAGACTTTGGGGAGTAAATTGGGCAAATTGTTATGTTAAATGGCACTGCTTCTTATTTATGTTCATGAAATCAATAATGAAAGCCATTTGGGTTTTTTGGTTTTTTTTTTTTGCTTTTGGAAAGAAAAAATGAAATTGAATCAAAATCCCGATCAATATCAATATTACACAATATTATAAACAAGCCCATAATAACCTACATGCAGAACAGAAAGCAGAGCAGCCTGGCAGTGTGTGGGCAGTGTCTGAAACTCTCTCCTGATTGCTGAGTGCAGGGCATCAGCCGAGATCAGAGGACCATCCACCATGGAGTCCTCGTCCATGCTCCGAGTCAAGTCCAGTTCAGGAGCACTCTGAGAGGAAAAAAATGTTTGAATCAGATAATCAGAAAAAAATGTTAGATGTTACCCCTGGATCATAATATATTTTAATAACGCGACCAGAACACCAACATGTGACTTCTCTTTTTTTGGTAAGTAAAGTAAAGTAAAGAGGAAGCGTTAATATATCTAACAGCATTGTCCGTATGTATGATCACATTTGTGCAACGTGAGATTGTAATTAGCGCAATGCAGCTTTTCATACTTAGAACATCAGAATACCTAATAGAGACTGTAGAGAATACAGGGACGAAAAGTGAAAGTAAAAGTGAAAAGAAACTTTTGATTTATTTCTTTAATGTTTAAACCACAATGACAACTTGAAAAATCTATAGAAAATAATTCCATTCAGATAAAGCGCCACAAATGTGAGATTTCTTACACATTTGTTTTCTGTGTTATGGAAAAGGCAGCCCTAACCTCGGGAGCCACTTAGCTCGAGCAACTTCTGTGCTACAGAAAACATGAGAGACAGAATACAAAAAATACATACGAGATGTCGTGAAGGTTCTCGTGGGTCCATTGCAGTTCGATGTTAGGAATTCATAAAAGTGGGTAAATTTGTATTACAAAAATATAAACATGTTCACGTCCTGTCAAGTGACTATAAACTTCCGGTATTTGTGTGACGTCTGTAGGTTTCTCGAGTTGACATTGGTTCCTAGAACAATAGTTCCGACCTGTCTGTTCAATTAACGCTTAATTTTCTTCAAATTAACGCTTAATTTTCTTTATATTTTTCGTATTAAGTCAATTGAACAATCCTCTCTACTACTACATACTGTTGTGTTTTTGCATGGCAAATCCAGAATGAGAGCTCTCTGTATTTTTTTTATACAGATTGATACCACATTTTCGTAAAATACTGAAGAAGTGTGCAGTCTGGATCCCAAACTAGTGTGTCTTCTGACAATTTTGATTTACTTAGCATATCTAAGACTGGGCCGCTAAAGTAGTCAATTCTGTAAAACAACCACTAGAGTGCAGTAGAATACTAATAATGGGCAATTATGGTACAGGCGTTCAGCATATGTATGTTATTTTTATTTACATTATTCAGCCAGTGGTGGAAGAAGTACTCAATTTTGTTACTCAAGTAAAAGTACCACATGAAAAAATAAACCCTTCAGACTTGTCAGCAGGTCTCACTTTTACTTTTCAGTCCAGTTAAAAATGTAGTGGAGTAAGGAAGTACAGATATCTGCTCTCAAATGTAGAAAAAGTAAAAAGTATCCACTTAATAATGTACGTAAGTAAAGTACAGATATCTAAAATTTATACTTAAGTGCAGTGCATTACTACTATTACTTTGTTACGTTCCACCACTGTATTTAGCATCAGCATTATATCAGTATAGCACTACATAGGCAACTTAGTAACACAAAATTAAATGCTCACTACAAAAATCACTTAAAATATTTTATTGATAAACATACACTTGCTATAAAAGACAATTCTGCACCTCTTCCAGTCGTGATCTGATGTTGTGTGTCCAGTTATGGTGAGCATTGACAAAAGAGCAGCAGGGACTGTCATTGGTTTAAGCCTTGGTGAGAGTAAATGGGAAAATGCTGGTATGGAGCTTCAAGTCACTGCATACATACTTATACATGCATAACTCCAACACGCATGCACTTCTGTCTCTCACAATGTGCTATGACCCAGAGGTCCGTGCGAGTAGCCCTCTATTCTTTACATAAGGCACTGATTCGAACGAGAATTCACAATATGGTTAAAACATCTTAAAAAGAAAGAAAAGACTTCTAAAAACACAAATTATTAATTACATGCATTCCAGTCAAAGCAATGTCCTAGAACCAGTGTCATATGAATGGGAAAACAATTGTATGTATTTATATTAGAAAATATGATAAAAGATATTCTGTTAACATACAGCACCCTCAACATTCCATCTGTGAATAAAATAACTTAAAGATTGTTTTATTCATGCAAATCCATAAACAGAAAATGAAAGGGGTAAGGCATTAAAATGGACAGGCTACTCCAGTCGTGTACTTTGTTATTTTCATTATTACAGTTGTGCAAAGGGTTAAATAGAGCAAATTAATCCATGCTACAAATATTTAAATAGCTGGAATTTTGGAATAGTGTTTGTCCTTTTGCAGATTCCAGTAAAGCTGGTTGTGCCGTTTGTTTGGGAAAAGTGACCAGTTCAAGTGATTTCAGAAGATTCCAGAAATTTCCATTTCCAATTTTTTAGGAATTCAGTAAGTTGTTCATGTTGAAAAGCTGGTGGGCATGTTCAGGACATCATCATAAAGTTGTGGGCTGACCTCTCCCTGGACAAAACAAAAATGTAACAAAGTCAGCAATTTTTGCATTTCCACACTCATACTGATTTTCTTGTGTTTCTAAATCTGATCTAAATCTTCATTTCGTTTTATTTATCTTTATTTATACAGGGAGAGCCCAATGAGAGTACCAGACTCTCTTTTTCATGAGCACCCCATTGCATACATAATACAAAACAAAAACAAACAAAACCAATTACTACATTGGTCTATTTAAAACATTAAACACAGGTGCAGGTGCGATTATAAATGTTTACCACCATATTATTAAAGTGCATTAGTGGCACCAATGTATCCAGTTTTGCATGTTCTTAAAATGTATTCCATTTTTGGGAAGCAAAATAACTTAAAGCTTTTTTCCCATTTCAGTTCTAGTGTGGCCAATGACGTAGACAATCATGACATCTTGTATTAAAAGTTCCCGTATCCCGTTCAGCATGCGAGTGACGGATAGCGAAGGCCAACCTATTTTCTCAAAGTGTACAGAGATGAGTTTCAAATTTATCACCTGTTATGAAACGAAGGACTGAGTGAAAGAGTTTGAAGTCTGCATATATATTATATCTCCATAATCTAGTACAGAAAGAAAGGTTGCTTGAACAATTTAATTTCTGTAAGTCAATGGGATACAGGATTTGTTTCTATAATAAAATTATAATTTTTACTTTAAACTGTTTCATAAGTCCGAGATATGTATTTTAAAGGATACGTTTTTGTCATGCCAAAACCCAAGGTATTTTACAGGTGGTGACTCTTTCAATCAATGTACCATTAAGTGTATAAAGATTTGTAGCTTGCACATCAAGCTATAACCCTAACCCTAACTCGAACCCTAACCCTAACATTTTTAAGAAAAAAATCATATACTTTGTTTCATTTCCATTCATTGATAATTTAAGGTTTTTGATGGAATTTTGGATTTCATTAAAATCTTGCTGTAGTTTTAAAATTGCCTGATTAGCAGAGGTAGCACTTGCATACAAAATAGTATCATCTGTATATAAATGTATGGGGCTTTCTCTTATATTGTAACCAATGGAACCAAAATTGAGCCTTGGGGCACTACTTTGCTTAAAGTTTAAAAATTTGATTTAAACCCATCAGCTACTACTGTCTGGTTTTAGTTTGAAAGATAATTTTGGAGCCAATTACATACAGCATTCAAAATGCTTCAGGCGCTTCAAGATGACTCCATGAGCCACTGAATCAAAAACTTTAGTTAAATCAATAAACAGTGCTGCACAATCATGTTTGCCATCAAGGGCTGTGAAAATGTCATTTAAAACTTTTGTGGTTGCAGTGACAGTACTATGCCCTTTCCTGAAACCTGATTGAAAAGACTTCAAAATGGAGCATTTATTTAAATCAATTGTAACTTGATTTACAACAAACTTTTCTAAAACTTTTGCAAGACAAGGTAATTTACATACTGTCCAGAAATGATTTACATTTTTAGTTGTCCCTCCTTTATGTAAAGGCAAAACATGTGTGATAACGTTTAGTAATAGAAGTTTTGGATCAAGGTCATCAGCTCCCGTGGACTTCTTTCTGGTCCATCTTTGGTCACCTCAGTCTGTGTAGTTGTGTCTTCAAATACTGAACAACAGGCCATAGGAGCTCCTTCCCCTGAGGACTCCTGTGTGACCTGGCCCTCATTTTCCTGAATTTCTGATGTCTCCTGGACAGCCTCCTGGATGCCCATGTTGGGTTGGGACATCATAAAATCCATGGTCTTTCTATCTTAATCTTAGGGTATTTCCAGGCAAATTTGGGATTCCCAACTCTGTCTACAGCAGTAGAGTTAGTTACCTCAATGCCATTATGTCCTATGGCTTTGCAATTTTATGAAAGGTTTTGTCCCACAAAACACTAACTAACAAATTATGTTTGTATTGTTACGTGACACTCCAGAGAAAAACAAGAACAAGATCTTTATTATCTTCAAACCAGTGGAATTACCAAAATTAAATACATAAATAATTATTAAAGCATTTGACTTAAAGTTCCTTGTAAAACAGATTAAGAGAGAGAGATTAAAACAGATTAAAGTCATTTGAGACAGATCTATTGAGTGTCCACTAACAGAAAACCTCATGACACCTTCTGCTTAAATGCTACACACTGGACGTTGGCATTAGAACAAACCTGTTGATATGTGAACAAGCTCTCACCTCGAGATGCGATGTAGCACTCGTGACAACTGAGCTGTCCATTACGGATCCTAACGTCAGTGCCTGCAGTGGCATCTCCCAGCTGCCCATCGCAAACCCCACACTGAAAAAAGACAAACAACAAATTATTGTGACTGAAGGATTTGTAACACAATACTAACTACATGAATCAAAAGAAAGCAGGGACAATGGAAGTAGGTGGTTTTAATACTTGGGGAAACACTACTGTGATCCGATCAGGGGCATATACTAGAAATGGCAAACATAATTAAATGACTCATCTTGTTAATAAGGAGACAATGGGATAGCTTCAAAATCATAAATATCTCTTAATATTGTATTTATTCACATACTTTTAAGTGAATAATAATTCTGTATATGAATGGTCTAAGAATCTCTTGCATGGGTGTACTGTATAAACGTGTATAATGTGCACCTTGAAGCACTGCATATGGAAAAAGAGTCCCAGAGTATCAATGATCATGGCTGCTCCTTTTCCCAATGGCTGAGAACAACCAGAACATAGTCTTTTCCCACTCACACATCTGAACAAACAGCAAACAACCAGTGAATGTTCATGCAATACTTTATATATAAAAAAACAGTACTGCATTTGTTAGTTGTAAGTGCGAGCACCTGCTTGGAGATGGGGGATGAGGTGATGGATGAGACTGCTGACGCCCCACTGCTGTGTCATGTGATCCAGACCTGTCAATATGATCAGGGCGCATCAGCAGTTTGGAAATAAAGACCGAATAAGACAAACGTACACTGATAAAGGGACACGCCTGTACCTCTTAACATTTTGTGGCTGCTTGGGCTGAGGACAGTGGTCAAGAGATTCAGTCTTCAGTAGCTCCTGTTTTCTGGAGGCTTCTACTTCACATGTGGAGTCTATAGAAACACATGATACTGGTTAAAGAGTGTATATGACAGGTTAGACTAATTTTCACATAACATGGTTATATTTAAGATTTCACTAACAATCTTTGTAGTTTGTAATTTTACTTCTTGGTTGGACATGAGCAGCAGCTGTGACATATGTACAGATAATTCCATAAGAGCTTCCTATAAACTGTCCTTTAAAAAAGGGCCAAAGCTCACCTAATTGTCCCTCAATTTTGAATGGAATTTTGTGTATTGATGACACAGGTAGACGACAAACTTAGCACTACTTCCTGTAATTTCCAACTTCACAAAATGCCATTTGACTGATTTAAATATTTAATAAATATTTACCATGGGTACTGCTCCACCAAATTCAGAAATAATCATAATGACATGACAACACTTACAATAAAACTGAAGGATAATTTGATTGCACCATACCTTGGAAAAAGTGTAGTTTAGAAGCATGCTGCCCCTCGTTTCCTAATGGGACCTTATTGCCGTTGTGTTGTAGAGGGATATTGCTGTTTGGTGCCTTCGTTACTTCAGTTGGTGAGGTTATATTAGTCTGTGTAGGAGGCTGGCTAAGAATGCCTGTGGGATTGAGCGGAACAACAGTTTCCTCTAGAATGCGTCTCTCCTGCAAAAGGGATAGACAAATACATTACTTTAAAAGACCCTAAGATTGAATTGAAATTTTGATTGACAATTGTGTTAACCATAAAAACAACTCTAGCTAATCTGCATATCTGAGTTGAATTTTCTAGAGTTTTTGTCAGATAAATTGATACAGTACATAGATAAATATTTTTACAGTATCCAATTCAAGTGTTTTTGTTTCTCATTCATACATTTCTCCTGACAATAAAATAGAAAAACAATCAGCACTATAAGAAGAAAATAACCTTGGTAATTCTGGCATAAATGGACATTACAATCCATATGCAAAACAAAACTTCAACAATAACAATTCAATACAAATAAATGTTAGGTCAATGAGAAATTACATTAAAAATAGACCAAATTAACTCATCATCATCAGATATGGAAAAAAGGACTTAAAACAAAATTTCAAAATTTGAAAAAATGTGAAAGGAGAGGATGAGTGTCAATGCTGTGTCTGAGAAAATGTCGAATAGGCAAGAGGATGGATCTGTGTCTAATTGTCTAAATGTGTGTCTTTATGTTAATCTTGTTAATTTACACCTCACTGTTTTTTGTTTTGATCTGTTTGTTGGATTAATCCAAAAAAAATAATACATAATGGAATTTAAAATATAATGTATTGTGCGTATGACAGGTTTTTTTTTTTTT
>KN484648.1:0-17244 GCA_000787095.1 Periophthalmodon schlosseri
TATAATTACACACACACACACACAAATTTATTTATTTTGCACACTGGACAATTACCATTTTCAAGTCAGAGCAGGGATTGCTATTCAGGGGAATCTCCATATTCTATTATTTAAGACATGTAAACTGTCTACATATCTATACGAGTGTAATTGAAATCTAATTTTAATAGTTTAAATTGCAATGAGATTTTTTTACAATGCCAGTTGTTTAAGTGTAATATAACCCTGCTTGCAAGTAAGGAAGTCAGGAGTAAACTTGTTTCATAATACCAAAATCTCAATTATTAAAACCACAAATTAATTAAATTTATTTGATTAATTGCCTATCCGTTCATTCAGTTTGTCATTTTGTATGTTATGCACAATTAAATATTGATGGTATTAATGACACTAAGGGTATACTACATTTTACCATTCCTTCTCTTTTTTTTTGTGAAATTTTTTTTAATTTAACAAAACCCCCCAAAAATGACATAAAATAAAAATAAAATAAAAATCCCCAATCTCGAGCTCAATTTTCAATGGTTTATAATTTGCTATCAGTAATAGATTATATACCATTCCTTCTCTTTTATAGCTTTTATATTCCAGCCAAGTGAGACCGTAAGTACATTTGGCCATGTTTATTTATTTTTATTAAGGTAGTGCCTGAAAATGTTTGGTTCACATTTTATTTTTATGTTTGTGTTTTAGGCAGTCATGATACCTTCCACATCAGGTATGTTCTTAAAACTATACTTGGCTTACTATCTAGGCCTGTCACAATAATAGATTTTGAAGTGTGATTATGTTGCTACAGAAAATATGATGATAAACAATAACATTGAGACTACTTTATGCCAGTGACACCATCCACCCATCCATCCATTTTCTTCCACTGCGGGGGCAGCAGTCTACGCAGGAACCCCAGACTTCCCTCACTCCAGACTAGGCATGGGACGATATTGAAATTTGGTGCCACAATTATCATGGCCAAAATAATTGCGATTAACAATTATATCACGATAATATCACAATAATAATTATTGTTGCTGACAGTTTAAAAATGTTCTGGATATGAATAGTTACAATTTTAATATTATGAACAGGTTCCATATTTAAACAACTGTTAAAGTATTGTACTTTGTTATAAGTGAAAACAACAGTGATCTAGAGGAGATCATCAAGGAGAAGTAGTTTTTTTCTGCACATTCTGGTGACACAATGGCGATTATCTTTGTTGGCGATTATCGCGATTATATAAAAAGTGCCATGAACGATCACGATAAACGATATTATTGTTTATAGTTCCATCCCTACCACAGACACGTCCTCCAGCGCCTCTGGTGGGACCCCAAGGCGTTCCCAGGCCAGCCGAGAGACATAGTCCCTCCAGTGTGTCCTGGGTCTTCCCTGGGGCCTCCTCCCAGTGGGATATGCTCAGAACACCTCCCTAGGGAGGCGTCCAGGGGGCATCCGGAACAGATGCTCGAGCCACCTCAGTTGGCTCCTCTTGACTTAGAGGAGCAGTGGCTCTACTCCGAGCTCCTCCCGTGTGACTGAGCTTCTCACCTTATCTCTAAGGGAGGGCCCAGCCACCCTGCGGAGGAAACCCATTTTGGCTGCTTGCATTCGCGATCTCTTTTTTTTGGCCATTACCTAAAGCTTATGACCATAGGTGAGGGTAGGAACGTAGATTGACTGGTAAATCGAGAGCTTTGCCTTTTGACCCAGTTCCTTCTTCACCACAACAGTCCGATACAGCGACCGCATCACTGCAGACGCTGCACCGATCCGCCTGTCAATCTCACGCTCCATTCTTCCCTCACTCGTGCACAAGACCCCGAGATACTTGAACTCCTCCACTTGAGGCAGAGACTCTCCACCCACCCGGAGAGGGCAAGTCACCTGCTGTGGGTCCTGGCTCGATGAAGCCATCAAAACAACATCATCTGCAAACAGTTGTGTGCAAGACACGTGGCCAGAGGTCAATCATCGACCTCCGACCTAGGATTGGAAGGCCGATCTTCCCGATCACCCCTCTCCAGGTGTTAGTGTCGTTGCCCCCGTGGGCGTTGAAGTCCCCAGTAGAACAACGGCATCCCCGGTTGGTGCTTGTCTAGTATCCCTCCCACGGACTTCAAGAAGACCGGGTACTCTGCACTGCTATTCGGCCCGTAGGCCAACTTAACAGTAAGAGACCTGTCCCTGACCCGAAGGCGCAGGGATACGACCTGCTCGTTCACCGGGGTGAACTCCAACATGGGGCGGCTGAGCTGTGGGGCAATAAGCAAGCCCACACCAGCTCACCGCCTCTTCCCACGGGCAACACCAGAAAAATGGAAGGTCCAGCCCCTCTCAAGGAATTGAGTTCCAGAGCCCAAGCTGTGCGTGGAGGTAAGGCTTATATTTGGTCAGTAATGCTCAACCTCCCACCTCACGCTCCTCTCCCCCAGCGAGGTGACATTCCTTGTCCCCAGAGTCAGTCTCCATGTCCGGAGATCCAGTTAAGGCCCCTGCCTTTGAATGCCACCCAGATCTCTCCCCACCGGCCCCTCACAGATCCTAACGCAGGTGCTGGGTCCTCGGGAGGACAGCCCCACGTTGCTCCTTCGGGCTGTGCCTGGCTGGGCCTCGTGGGGAAAGGCCCGGCCACCAGGCTCTCGTTGTCGAGCACCCACCCCAGGCCTGGCTCCAGGGTGGGGCCCTATAATGCCAGTCCGGGCGATGTAACTGGCCTTGACTGAGTCCGCATATTGAAGGGCTTCTGGAGCTTTTATCACATTTCATGTAGCAGACCCAATATCTTAATAAAAAAATAACTGAGGTCATCTTCATCTTCTGACAGTTCATACAGTTCAACTATGATTGGATAAATCCACCTGTCACTCAATCATGACATGATGGAGACTAGCCAATGGTAAGAGTGGGTGTGTCTGTCTTTGAGCATAAAGCTACATTAAAGAGAAAAACACTGAATCAGGATATAAGGCTTTCAACAAAATGATATATAGTCAGGTATGAAATCACAATTTGATTTATATTGTCACATCGCACAGCACTACCCTAAAGCCTGATAATCCTACTATGTACAGTATTGTTAAAAACACGAGCTGACAAATAAATAACAGAATGAAACACTTTCGTTGTTAGGTAGCATGTCGAATGAGCCATGGATGTTATTCAGCCCTCTAAAGCTCAAATCTTGTAATGTCATAATCTTGTCTCATGTCTCCACTGTGCTGTTACTAAACGTTTCTTCACTTTTTGGTTTTTTTTTTAAATTCATTTTTAGCGAGAAAGACCAGATATGTGAGGAGAGAGCGACCATCAACATCATCTACTCTGAATAGTGCCTCCATTTCCACAGCAGCTACTACACAAGCCTAACCTGTAGAGGGAGCTGGAGACCTCAGGAAAGATGTAGGGGCAAATTTTAATAATTCCAGAGTATGATGAGCAATCATTCAAACAGTATAATTTAAGTTGCCAAATATACTGTAGCTGCTATTTCACATTGACTGTTAATAGTATAGCTATAGATTACAAATAAGATCGGCTTCAGTGAATAATTTGCCAAACATTTTTCTTTACTATAAAACCAAAATCAGAAGTGCAATACATATTGCTTTGAGCTAAATGTGTCAACTGCTTCTAAGTTTTGACTACATAATTCTGTTTTTGTTTTTTTTGCTTTTTTGTAAGCCCTACTTTTTTAGTTGTAATAAGAGTTAGATAGTAGTTGGTGAAAATGGAATCTATAGACATATTTTAATGGTGAATTGGTTGATGCAATCTGAAGACCAGCAAGAGTAAATTGACAGAGAAATACTGGCAGATTTCTGGATGTTTTTATATGCAGGACATGCAATATTTATTTCCTATTTGTAACAATGCACTGAGTTTTTATACAGGCCAAAAGAATGTGCTTAGGGTAGATTTGAGATGTAGATATTGGTTATTTTTTATTGTGATTATTGCAGCTTTATTTTATTTATTTGGTGTATCTTGGACAGATTGGATAAGTGAATGTATTTTATAAGTGTAACAATGTCACAGCTGTAAGAATCATTCCATGAGCTGTGTTACTGATCAGCAAAGATTATGGAAATTTTATTTTGTAATTTTATCCAATTTCAGATAGTTTGATTATTACTCATCACATCGAGTATTTATTTATTTAGTGTTAGTTTAATTTTGATGTTTATGGTGGTTTCTGTCAAGTTGTATTTGGTATCTGATAAAACACTACTAAGAATAATTAATAATTACATTATCATCTTAAATTTGTTGTCTGTCCATATAGACTCTATGTAGATGTTTATGATAAATTTCACTAGAATTAAAAAAAGTACATGAATTTTCCATTTTACTACTATTTGATGATGTGAACCTGAAGCCCACATACTGCTGAATGCATTTTACAAATCTATTTATTCTACTAATGTATTTATATCAGACCATTACAAAACAGTGCACTTTACTTGTGCACTTTGCCTAAAATATGTTGCCATTAAGTGTAATTAAGATCTGTATTTATTGTTGCAATGGCGACAATTATAGTTGCACTGAGTATTACTTGACTAGTTTTTGCCTAAATCAAGCTTTTGCCTTTTTCTGCCATTATAAGCTTTCAGTAATACTAAAAAAACTTTATCCATTTGAATCTACTACAGTGGCCTTCTGTAAAATGTAAAGGCTATACTTCACCACAACACTAAAAGCCAATTTCCAAATCAAGTAAGCGCTGTCATCCATTGTACAGTTTTCATTTATTTTGTATATTTGTCATTCTATCACCATGAAGAATATATTGTAGATTTAAGTATTGTTTACAAATAAAGATCTTTTCTATGAAGATTATGGTTTGTAGTCAGTTTATACATTATGTTTGATGATGATGACATTGGTACAGTGTTGAAGGTGTAGGTGCACAACTTAAAATTACTGACATTGGAATACATGATGTGCTGTTCATTAATACAGTTGAAACTCTTATGCAATAGTCGGTATGTAAAGGTTACATAATCTGTTCCTCATTATCTTGCTTCAAAAATCCCTCCTTCATTGATCTTTGCTTGTATTTTGTTGTTCTGAAATGTCACACCTCCTCTGATGAGGGACGGATGTCTGCATGTGACCCAGCAGCTCTATTTATATCAGCTGAGAAAGGCTCCACTCTGACTTTGACAACACATCGGAGCATGTCGCTACAGGGGACACGCAAGAGCCTTCAGGGTGGACATTTTGTCCTTGTGCCACAGGTATGTTGATTGATCACAAACTTAACACTCTTTTAATGTTAAACAAAACACTTAAAGTGATGGATGTTTAGAAATGCAGATAAATGCCGTGCAGATAGCAAAAAATGAATGTCCAATTATTTGTTCAAACCATACCACATAACAAGTGAAAAGTACAGAACTGGAAGAAAATAAATAATCAATATATAGGATATAGGATACAAGGATGTGTCCAGCAGTGAGTAATTAAAAGTGATTAAACTGTTTTGCTGCATGTTTACCCTTTGCAGAAAATAGTATGATTTAAAAACAAACTGTTAGAAAAGACGTATATCAAATAAAACAATTAAGGATCAAAATGTGGCACCAAAGTTACATTTCAATGTTACCTCACTAGAAATCTTCCTTTAAGCTGTAACGGATTCAGTTATGTAAGGGCTTTGTGAATAAATGTTCTCACGAGAGCAGCATACCACAGCTGAGTTCTATAACAGGTCAAGTTCATTCTGTGTTGTTAAGTCTTGTTTTTGTATCCAAAAGCATTGAAATGCATTGCAAATTCAATACTTTGTATCCAGTCACTCAGTGTTGTTTTCAATTATATCAGACCTATTGTCTATGAATAAGGACCGTGGCAGATCTTTGTCTCATGAAGCTTGTGACTAGTAGGCTCTAGCACAGATTGTTTTTAAGATTAAAAGGTTTGTCTAATTTAATAGAAATGTAATGGTTTTAGGTTGATTTTAAGTTAAATATTTTCTTGATTGAAACAGTTGCTCTTATATTAAATCACTAAAGCAATGCCCAATGTTTATATGTAATTGACTAAAAGGTGTTTTTTTTTTTTATCTATTAGGCATTTATTCACACATTGTAACTGCCTTTATAAACGTGTCACTTACTCAGAAATTGTGTTTAAATTTCCAGATGAGATGATACATGAGTGAGTGATCAAAATGGATGACTTGGATCATAGCATGCACATATCTGACCATGACTGGCTCAGCTTCTTTGAGGAGAGTGAAGAGTGCTGTCTACTGCAGGTTTCCCTGGCTTGTCCTGACAGCTCTGGTCTTAGTGATGCAGATGATCCAGACTTTACCACACAAACCTACACAGCCATAAAAGAACATCACGCTGGAGAAAACAGTAAGAAACCTGTAGTTGGAGAAGAGGAAGGTTCAATTGTTCAATGTTCCTCTGGTGTGGACAGTAAAGGGGGAAGTGACCCAAAATCTGAACTGGAGCCTGTTTTGAAGGATGCACTTGGGGGTGACTGTTTGATCTGGGCAGAGAAAGAGCGCTGGTTTGTGAGTGTCAATGACAGACCGTCTCAAAAACTGGTACCTGCTACAGTCCCTATGGTTAAAAAGAAGAGGAAGCAGAAGAGAATCTGTAAAATGGACTGTACACATAAAGATAAACTTAAATATTGTGATCAAGTCAAATTACCGGAAGAGAAATTCTCAGATACAGATACAGAGAGCTTGGAAACAGACGTCAATACAACATCTCATGAATATAGCTCAGACCATTTGAACATAGAAAATACAGATGAATCAATAATTGTCAAACGTGACATAAACCAAGTTAAATCTACTGACACTATATTCACTCAGGAAATATGCTGTGAAAGAGCCCAAATACAACAAAAATCTGACCTTCTATGCATTGGAGGTTCCAGTGCCAGTGAACCAAGAGAGATCAAATGTGACATTTGCAATGAAATAACAAAATGCATCAAAATTTCAGACACCGTGTTCGTTCAAGAGAAAGATCAAGACGCAAGTAGTGAGAGCTCTCAAACTCAAGTTGCAATGACCCTGACATGCCTTCACGAGTCTAGTATAAACCGTTTAGACATCAGTAATTCAACAAAGGTCAAAAATAGCACTTGTGTTAAGTTTGATATAACAAAACACATATCTGGCTCAGAGTACATTCAAGAGGAAAGTGATAAAAGCTTTCAGATTGAAATAAATGTGGAAATGACACATCTTGAAGATTTGAGTAATGAGGAAAAAATGCAGAATACTGTAATAAAAGACTCCAAAACAGATGCTACAACAAATTTTGATACAATAAACCAAACCAGAAATTCTGACTCAGGGGGTATTGAAGAGGAATGCTCAAAAATAAATAACTTAACATGTTTTGGAGCATCTTGTAAAGAGGACAGTCTTAATTTGATCAGTGGAAATGGGTTTGAACCAGGAGTAGATTCTAGCAAATCCACTGATGATCCAAATACATCTCAGACAAATAGTGTTGAAACTGACGAATCTGCAGATTACGAGTCCTCCTCCAATTGTAGTTATGATTCAGAAACTTACCATTCTGCTGCAGAGTCTGTGGAGGACCCTAGATATCTGTATATGCAAAATTCACCTTGTCATCTATCTATAAGTATTAATGATGACAGTTCAATAGATGGGGGAATACACTTTACAAGTAGATGTTTTGAACAAGATGGCAGCCAATCCCTCACAGAGACATCACAGATTTTTCCACTTGCCAACCACAGCGCTGACGACCCTCCAAATGACAACTCCACATGTAGCACTAGCACTGACAGCACTAAGCACTGCATGTCTATGGATACAACTCTACCTGCAGACAATTCATCAACCTCTTTAGGAGTCCAATCTGACTCCTCACCTCAACTCGATGTTACTATGGAAAGTCCTGAGGCATATGCAAAAGCTACTGGGAGCTCTCAGCCTGTATATGCCATCTCTGCTTTCTGGAATGAAATGGAAAAATTGACGATCAATGACATCTTGCAAATCAGAATGGGAAGGTGCATGTTGCCGATTGAGGAAGCAATTATATCAGATGACGAAAACACTACATGTAGAGATAATGCAAGTACTAATATGGTCAATGCAGTAAGCCTAAATGACAGTCCTATTTCGAACACATTGGATACAGCTGATTCTGACTGTTGCACAAATCTAGATTTCAAACCTAACCGTTCAAGTTGGGATTTCTCTACCTCTGATTTTGAAGAGGAATACTGGCAGTTTATCAATTCAAGTAGAAACTCAAGTCCTGACCAGCATGACAAAAGTTACCAAAGTGAATGCACGGATTACGTCTGTACAAGTGAAGAATCAGATGAAATGGGTACACCTGTGCCTTCTGATGACTGTTCCATGGAAAAACAGTCTTGTGATTCCACTTTTAATTCCTATGACCTTGCTATGTCGCTACAGATGAGAAAAAATAAGAGTATGTATGATATTCACGCACCCAAGTCAATAGAGGATTTATCGTCACAAGCATTTCTGGATCTGAGCAGTTGCAAGTCTATGGAGGAGCCGCTGGAAATGAGTGATGGCTTTGAAGTAGTCACGCCAATCATGTGCCTCACAGATGAACAATACCAATTATCTTTCCCCAAAGTGTTTGAATACCTGTTTGACGCTAACAAGACAAAGTGTGAAGCAATGCCAGTCAGTGTCTATGGACTGCAGGGAAACTATGCATCACCTATGAATGAATATACATTTTGTACAGCAACTAACGACCTGCCAGTCATGCCTAACATTGAGGAGCCAATCCCAATTTTCTCCTGCTCACGTCCAACTGTAAGGGAACTGACATTTCCCAAACCTGGCTGTAGTTTCTTAGGTACAAACTACACAACAACGAAGGATGTGTCTCCGATCCAAATAGTGTCTCAGTCTATTTTAGGGGGAATGGATTGTAAGCACACTGACCAATCCTACTGCTTCTCCCAAGATCTGTCAAGTTTGTACTCTGTCAAGAAGATTTGTTTTCTTGACAAAGGTTCTGATGTATGGAGATATGAAGATGATGATGAGGAAAAGCCAGTTTGTGCAATTGATTCAAATGTTACTATGGTCGGTGAGGGAGGTATCCTCTCCATCACACCCAAGAGGTTTAAAGAGGCAGCATCTGGTAAGTTATAATTCATTTGGACACTGTAAATTGATACAGTTAGCAAATCACTGCTCATCTTGTAACAAGGAATTTGCTTTATAACTGAAAAAAGTAACACACCAGATCCAAAAATCCCCAAAGTGAATAGAAAAGAAACATAAAATGCCCCAATTATAACTATTTAAATTACTTATTGATGCCATCTGACAATTTTAATAGTATATTTTATTTCATTTTGTCAATGTTTTTGGTAGCTAAGTAATTTGAGGTAAAAAGGTCAATAACAAATTTCACCAAAAGCTTTATAATTAACATTTCTTAAATTTCAGATTCTCAAAGTATATTTTCCACAATAAAGCAGTCAGATATGTGTTTAGTCTGCATTGCATTTGCTTCTTGGGTGCTAAGGTCCTCTGACCCTGAGGCCGCTGATGCCTGGAAAGCAGGTAAGAAACAGCTACTGTGCCTTAAATTATTTTACAAAAATTCATTATATGAAAAATAACTGTTGATTCTTTGCAGCCCTCCTGGCCAATGTGAGTGCACTGTCAGCAATCCAGTATCTGCGACAGTATATGAAGAGAAAAACGTCATCGCAAGAAGATTGATGATAAAATAAATGGATACTTGATGTTGTAACCAAGTTTGGGTCCAGGTACACTATGCCTCAGTGCACAGATGTATATTTGTGCTCATCTCAAAACTAGATACATTCACTGCATAATGTCTAGAGGAAACAGATAGAAAAACTGGGTACTAGCATGTAAAGCTACTGGAAAGCTGTAATTAAGTTAATGTAGTCATTAGAAGTGACAGTGAGGGCTGTGAGCTGTGTTGTAGATTAAATATATGTGTGAGAGGTATGTGAGTGCTTAACATTTTTATTGAGATTATTGCAAGGGTTGAGCTGTGTGCCAGAGCACGTGCCTGCATTTGGGATTTACTTCCTCTAGAGCTTAGAAGACATTTCCAGAGAGGCTGAAAAATAAATTCTTTCATTTCACTTTTCATTATGTAAATATTTAATAAACCAATTGTGATAGATGGGAACAGTGTTTTAAAAATCTGAAATAAAAAGATTTTGTGCCAAAAGAGTAATTTATTGAAATAAATATGTAATGGATACAATTTTATATTATGTCCCATAAATATTAAATGTCTTTGCAGTTGTTCAAATTTAATTACGGTAAAATGGCAGGAGTTCATTTTTTATTAAACATTTTAGTCAATTCTAGTATTGGCTTCAACATAAGTTTCCTGACAAATGAATTATTACGTCACCTTATAATACTTTATGTAATAGCTTATGGTTTAACGATCTCGTGCTAAATTAAGGGGGGCGACAGTTCACTTCTACTGCTATATCAATAGAACTCATTCATCTAATATTGTGAACATGTAATATTTACACTCTCAGAAACAAAGGATAAAAGCTTCAGTTAAAGTGTGAAAAGATAGATATAAAACTTCGGGATTTACACAAATATTTAGCAGATTTAGAGTAAACCAACTTAGACTATGCTTTCTAAACAACAATGCAACTTGCTACTCTAGTTTAGTGGAAACAGACTGAATCATGCTAGGTCCATTACAATCATCCAAACACTGATTTTAAATGCCATTGATACAGTTGAAACAAATTTAAAACCATAGATATCTAAAGTTAACCCCAGAGATGTACGGTTTTCATATCCTTTAGTAAATATCATTATTCTTCACTTAGTTATAAACTGTGAAACAGTTTGTGGAAACAACTGTCACTTTTCAGATTCAGCATTAAATATGTTCAATGATTTGATAAAACTAGTAAAAAGAGTTGATATGAAAATCTCTGACAGACTTTGATAGTCCCATTAAGTGCTATACGAGGAATGCACATAACAATACACTAGGATTTTTCTTCTAAAATATATTAAAAGCAGATATTAACAAACATCCATTATTCTCTTACACTCTTATTGGGTACACAGTATTCTTTACTAGTATAGGTTTATTAGCATGCACCAACTAATAGTTACGATGGCTTGTCACCTTCTTTCTTCAGCCGACTTCATAAAAGAATAGAGAATATATGTTACTATGTGAAATATATTATTCAATATTTTAGTTTTTAAACCTGATACCTTACCTGTAATAATCTTCCTGACTGGGTATAGGCCCTCCGTGAAGGTGATGCCCATGTAGCCACTGCTGCTCCATAGCCATCCTCTGCAGCTCTGCAGACTGGGCATGCATAGCCTGGAGCTGGTGGGCAGCGGACATCTGAGGGATCGGACCCTGCAGCTCTCTTGGATATGCAGGTCCTAAAGAAGGACATTCATTACACAAAACTGGAAGTACTGCAGCATACGCACACAAGAGTCATTAAGCAAAAACACTCACCAAACAATGGGTGCCTCAGCATCTCATGATCGTGAGGCAGGTCACTGAGCAGAGGGTTTGGGATTGGTCCGCCAGGGAAAGGAAATCTGGCCAGACGCGGCCCCGGTGCCATAGGATCCACCAGAGGATGGGGACTGGAACCTAAAAAAGATGACACCAAAGCAGCATTCAACTTGACTGCTGATTTATAACAGGATTCTCCATACACTGTTCTTTTGTGGAGGCAGACCTTGGCCGAGTGGGTCCTGCTGGTGCAGATGGAGGTGAGAGTGAATGTGTGAGTGCTGATGGTGATGGGGTGTCACATTGAGCATCTGTAGCCTGGCAGCTGGGTCAGTGGCCACTGAGGCCATCCTCTCAGCATGAAGGCGCTCTGCAGTCAGTCGTTCAGCGTAACTCAGCTCTGGCCGCAGCTGTGGTCCTGCTAATGCCATCCTCTCACGCTCCAGAAGCCCAGGATGAAAGGGTGCGAAGGGGTGAGGAGGCCCGGGAATATGGGGGAGAGCCAGAGCCCCGTGTCTGACAAAGTGTTCCATGGGGTTAGCAGAGGGGTGCAGTGTCTCCAGCTCTGGGGCCTTGACCTCATATCCAGGCTTCATCCTCTCACGCAGCTCTCTCTCTCTCAGGTTTCGGAGCTCACGCTCCCGGAGGCTGGGATCAGTGCTGTACAGGCCGGACATGTGGTAGGCTAGCAGGGGATCTCCAGGGCTCAGCGACACATAGAAAGGATGGTTTCTGTTGGTGGGAGACATAACGTGAGGCCGAGCGTATTCACTGAGTGTGCGCAGAGCGGGAGTATCAGGGCCAATGTATGGAGGAACTGCAGCAACCGTGGTGGGAGGCTGCTCAAAGGAGGGCCGCCCATGGGCTGTCATCTGAGCATCACTCATTCGACTGTCATGAGAGGAACTGGAGGCTTTCTGCAGCCAAACAGAAAGTATACAAATGTTGTAGTTATTATGCAATTCATCTTAATACATAAAATATATCCTGAAGACCACTTACTGTGCTCCTGTCTACCTCCCTTTCCCTCTCTCTGTCCTTCTCTCGCTCGCGTTCTTGTCGAGCACTGAGCTCTGCCTCTCTTCTGGACCTCTCCACCGCCTCTTCTCTCTTCTTGGCCAGCTTTGAGGATGACAGTGGAGTGAAGAAGAGGTCTGTTCTTGCACAGGAGTTATACCCACGATCCAGGTGTTTAATAAACCTAGAAAAGCAAAAGCATTATTCAGACGTTATTTTTAAATATCACATAGACAAATTATCATGTTAATCAACTTCACAGAATTTTATTTGAAAACTAATATATTATCATTAGATTTCTTGACTCTACAGTGTCATACCTAGCAGACTGGCTGGCATGGCTGGCCATGTTAACCACAGTTGGTTGTGGAGAGGGGCTCCTGGGGGGAGGAGGTGGGCTCTCTGGTTCCTCCATCTCGTCCTGTGGCTCCTCTTTCACCTGAACCTGTGAGCCTGTGGGGCCTGAGGGTCGCAGAGGAGGAAGCGACGACTGAAGGCTCTGGATGGGGCTGATTGCAGTTGCAGAAACAGATGTGATGGTGCTGGGTGCAGAAGGTAGATGAGGAGCACTCATGCCTTTGGCAGAAAGGTTCTGCACCTGAGAGATGACTGGCAGCTGGGTGGGCACAGGCTGTGGCATCATCTGCAGAGGAGGAGGGGCTGCGCCAGGGGGGTGCTGGTTAGGCAGAGCGTTGAGTGGCTTCAGGGCAGGAGGAGGAGGCAGGTTGGCTGGCATCTGTGGGTATGGGGCAGCAGGCGGATGTGGCATTTGTTTGTGTGAAGGAGGGATGGGGGTTGTAGGAGGGGGTTTGATCTGTGGTCCTGGTAAAGGACTCAGTGGAAGCTGAGGCTCTCTATAGAAGATTGGTGCTCTCTGGGATGGCTGTGGAGGCAGGGGCTGTGGGCTTCCACTGTTAACAGCCGACGGGACCTGGAATGGTGCAGAGAGAGGAGCATCCTGCCCTGGTGGACCAGCTGCAGAGGATGGAGCAGGCTGTGGATGGCTGTTGGAGGCAGTGGTTGTCTGACTGGTGCTGGTCTGAAGTAACTCCGTGGATGAAGGCGGAGGGCTGTGGGCAGAGCCAGCAGAGGGGGTCCTCTGAGAAGGTGCAGGAATGACAGCAGGCCCCTGACATGGGACAGTGTGTGAAGCTGATGCATCACCCGCCGAAGAGGCGGCAGCTGGTTCTGACTGAGCACCGTTGGGCTGCGCAGAGGAGTCAGAATCACTCTCGTTGCCCTGTTGAGGGCTGGGAATGCTGGGAGATGAGCTGCGGTTGTCCTGATCAATATCTTTGGTGTCACTGCTGCCATCATCTTGAGCACTGCGGCTTTCTGACGAGCTTTCCTCTTCAATCTCAGCCTCTCCCTCTGACCGGGAGCCCTGAGGATCCTGTGAGAAAAAATAACAACTCAGCTAATATAGTATGTGAATTGTTTGTTAAATATTAGCCAAGATATTTGTGTTAAATAATCTGAATCCTCCACCTGAGTCTTTGGCCTTTTAGCTGTGATTTTTTCTGACTCATCAGGTTCAATCGCTGGGCTCTCTCGAACTCTTTTAGTTGACTTTGGTGACACAACCTCCTCCTTTATTTTCTACATAAATAATAACATAAATTGAACATTTTACTTTCTATTTTATAGAAGTAATATTTAAACAACACAACTTAAACATTCTACTCTAAAACAAATGTTCAGTTTTCTAACAAAGTAATAGATATATTTTAGTTTTAGCTAGTTTGTACAAAATAATAATGCAAGTTATATGAGGTAGTCTGTCCCTCTTTACCTTGTTTGCCCTCTTTGTGGAGTCATTTTTATTGTCAGCAGCAGATGCTCTTGTAGCACACCCAGAATGACTGTTACGATCATCGTTATTGGGGGAGCCAGTGATTCTCCTGTGGCCACTTCGTAAAGATGATAACTGCTGTAAAGTTGTTTACAATAAAAAAAAACCTCTGTTACTATTTAAACTGTTTTCACGCTTAAATTATTTAGCTGATGTCTGAGACTTCCTGATACACATTTAATACATGCAATAAACATGTCTGAAAGCTGAAGCCTCAGGCTTACAGGTGCTCTGCTCCGCC
Source organism: Periophthalmodon schlosseri (assembly GCA_000787095.1). NCBI lineage: Eukaryota > Metazoa > Chordata > Actinopteri > Gobiiformes > Gobiidae > Periophthalmodon > Periophthalmodon schlosseri. Next base: position 14,624 of record KN484648.1, read on the forward strand.
GTGTCCTCATGCCATGCTTGCTGTTCACCTCCTCTTCCTCCTTCACAGGTTTAAACATGTACAAGGAACCGCCCGATTTTTGAGCTGGTGGAAGGCAGCCATGTTTGTTTTCGTATGTGCGACAGCGTGTGCACAACACAGGGTTGTTCTTGCCCCCTTGGTGCCAATCCTTTGAGTCTAATAAAAGAAACACAATATAAAACAGTATTTATTGCTATTATGGAGCATTAAGGGAAAGTTGTAAATCTTGAGTGAAAGAGGTGTGAACATACTAGTTGTACCACAATGGCTGCAGCTTTTAACATCTTGCTCACTGTCCTCACTATCAAGGTCATCCTCGCTGGCTGAACTTGCTTCATCTACAAAGAAATACATTTATTTAAATCAAACTAATGACTCAGGTTAATTCATGCACAGTGGGAAACAAGTAAACAATATGACTAACTTGAATAATTTTGTGATGGTGCATTTGAAGAAGCTGCAGCAGAGCGTGTCTTGGCTTTGCGTGCAGATGGCTGGCGCCGCTGCTGTCGATAGGCTCTGGTTCCAGCAGCCTCAGGAGTCTTCTTCCAATGGTAGTAAAAAGTGATCAGCTCGCCCTGTTTATAATAACGCAATACTTCATTAATGACTTGAAAAAAGCAACACAACTAAATATTTTCTATATAAAGATAAAACTAAACCTACTGTTTTCTTGCAGGGTAGAAAGTCTTTCCGAATGCGGAAGAAATTTTTCCCATACTGCCTGAGGCCTTTAATGAAACGTTTCTGTAAAGAAAAGGTATAGTTTAATTAGATTACCATAAACAATTATATTTTTGTATGGATGCATTTACAGTGTACTAAGTAACCTACCACATCATCCTCTGACCAGCATTTTTCAATAAGTTTTGGGAGTGGCTTTTTGACAAGGCGTTGGAGAGCCTTTGCTGCATCATAATGGCTTGCATGGAGCTACAGTAGAATCAAATTGATTTTAATTTAACAGTTATTTGTAACAAAGAAATATTGAGAACATATTTTAAATGCCTTACCATGTTAAGTGCATTGAGTGTGGTATCATCACGAGAGGCTGCTAAGCATCCATCCTCAGTGGAGCCACCATCACACATTCCTGCAAATGCTGCCATGCTCCTGTTACATGTGTGGAAAAGACATTTTTGACATGGACATGACTAATCATGTCAAATGTATCCTACTGTAAAATGTAATAGACAGTATATTTGACCCCAGTAAAGGTCTCACCTGGCTGCTCGGAGATACATGAGCAGGTCACAGTCGTTGACACCTGGTGTCCACATAAGTTCCTCATTCTCAGTCTGTGCCTGTAAACAAGGCTGAGGCCGTGGCTGTAACTCTGGGAGCTTGGCCTGCAAATTAATATTTCAATATAAAAGCAACAATTTACAGTAGCAAATTTGAAATGACTGTTATTTAGGCTAGATGAAGACAGAAATATCTGTAATAATGACTATTTGTTTATTTACCTGATGACTGGGCCCCACTCTTATCTCGCCTTGTGTGCTGTTCAGGCTCCTGCAATAGGAAATAATAATATTTGTATTTAATTATAAATGCATTGTCTACAATGCTACTCACTGATTTATCTGTCGCCCCGAGCAAGTCTACTACATGTTTACTGTTTATTATTGGATAATGTACCCAGGCGTTAAATCAATACGTGACCGCGCTGCACACACTGTATATATCTGCACACAGCCCTCCTCCAGTAGACAGTGGTTTCAGCGAGAACATCCCGCCTCCACAATCACTGAGAGCCAATCTCTGCCGTGACCTGCGACGTTTCCTTATATTACATGAATGAAACCCGACGCTGGCTACCGCAAATGACTGTCAATCAATCACACTTGAGCTGCAAATTTTTACGGTCACCATTACAAGAACAGTGTGTGCGGCTTCGTAATAACAGGTTGGCGTTCGCACCGAAGCACAGTTGACCAAAATGTGCGAAAGGCCTTAAATTCATCAGTGTTAGCTTTCACAACATGTCGCTGACCTAACCTTGCTAGCTGCATATAGACGACCATGTAAATATACAGGTCAAGCCCAAAGGCGATCCAATACTCCGTCTTCTCTACCGCGTATGCAATAATCCAGTGACGCACAGTTTACTACACGACATTACCTCGAATTATTTACGCAAAGAAAAGGTGAAGTGGACAATAACATTACAGTATACAACCACGAAAGATCAGCTAGCTGCTAACGAGACAGTAACATAACGCAGCGATTTTATTTGGCTAGCGTGTTAGCCAGACACCAACTTCGTGACCACTGACACGCCGAGTATTCCACATAAACGCATCTCCAAAGTGCTGTGACAAACCATAAAACATGCTAAATAAAAAACATTCAGCGATAATAGCATGTAATGAGTTGATTAAGTTACCTCCGCGGACTGAACAGGTCGTCCATGTCGAGGGATGTTTGGATGTGGCTTGTTGACACTACGCAGCGCAGTGGGCGATACGCACACAAACTATGCGAATCCCCTATTACATGGCTATTCAAAATGGAGGCGGTGTAGTGGAGGCAGTCAGTCTATTTTCCCAGCGCAGTGACCTCAGCGGCAGGCCCCACCAGCCCTCCAAAGTTGCCTG
>KN484648.1:17254-31420 GCA_000787095.1 Periophthalmodon schlosseri
AGCCACAGCCAGCCTTCAAAGTTGTCTGGTGTACATTACTGAGCATGTGCCGCGGATCAGCAGGCAATGGCTCTGCTCATCAGCTGCTGCACAGGCATCCATGGATCAAGCGTGGCGTAGTGAGCGCCACATACACCATTAAACAGCATTTTGTAAGCAATCAAAGAGGGAATGCTGCAATTTAGAGTTATTTGCACAAAAACTATTAGGGCAAGCATCCTTCAACTATTTTCTATTCACGTTGTTATTATAGCGAAAATGTTATTCTAAATGATCTAGAAAAGGATAATCACGACTACATTTGAATCGCAATTATTATAATTATAATTATACAGTGGTGTACCGTCAGAGCCAGCAAGGTCTTCTCTGCTGACATTTCAGCAAAAAATATAAAACAAATTATTTTATTACATCGATTAAATCACAGTTTTGTTTGTTTTAGATCTAAACTTCTCTCAAACATAACGTACATATGAAGGATTCATGTTCTGTGAACAGGAAACTAACGTATCCTATCAGATTTGGTGTTATTTTGGGGCCCTTTTTCCTTGGGCCTTCTATTTGCAAAATGTTGGCCTAAGCGCTAAACTGACCAATCAGATTATCCCTTTGCAGTTGACTGACTGGCAGACACCAGCTCTGGTGCTTTGGTTTAGTCCCACCCAGGCCAGCTAAATGCTCAGCGCTGGGCCTGGCCCTGTAGTGTCATCACTAAAACGTTCAGAAGAGCATCTAAAATAACGGGGCTACAAGCAAAGGGTTTACTGACACATAGACCGAACGAATGAATGAACCATGGATCTATTAAAATAATAGAGTGAAGTCTGATGGATTACACATCGGATGGCGAAGTGTACAAGTGAAAGTACTCGTCTGGTAAAGACTGCAGCGGTGAGCGAGGTGCTGGTGTTATATGGTTTATGTGCAGCAACTTGGATTATAACCTTATAAGAAAACATAACGTTAAAATGTGTCCTGGCTGAGCGGCTGTATATGTTCACTTTGGCATGTGTAGGCCTACAGATAATCCATCCATCCATCCTGGGCCGGGTCACGGCAGCAGTCTGAGCAGGGAGGCCCAAACCTCCCTTTCCACACACACTCCCTCCAGCTCCTCCCAAGGCGTTCCCAGGCCAGCCAAGAGACATAGTCCCTCCAGCATGTCCTGGGTCTTCCTCGGGGCCCCCTTCCATTGGGATGTACCTGGAACACCTCTGCAGGGAGGCGTCCAGGAGGCATCCTGAACAGATGCCTGAGCCACCTCAGTTGGCTCCTCTTGACGTGGAGGAGCAGCAGCTCTACTCCGAGCTTCTCCCGTGTGACTCAGCTCCTCACCCTATCTCTAAAGAAGCGCCCAGCCACCCTGTGGAAGAAACTCATTTCAACCGCTTGTATCCGCCATCTTGTCCTTTCGGCCATTACCCAAAACTCATGCCGATAGGTGAGGGTAGGAATGTAGATTGACCGATAAATCAAGAGCTTTGCTTTTTGACTCAGCTCCTGCTTCACCACAACAGTCCGATACAGCGACCGCATCACTGCGATACAGCGCCGCATCACTGCAGACGCTGCACCCTATCCGCTGTCAGTCTCACACTCCATCCTTCCCTCACTTGTGAGCAAGACCTCGAGTTAGTCGAACTCCTTCACTTAAGGCAGAGACCCTCCACCCACCTAGAGAGGGCAAGCCACCTTTTTCCGGTCAAGAACCATGGCCTCGGATTTACAGGAGCTGATTTTCATCCCAACCGCTTCACAGTCGGCTGCAAACCGTCCCAGTGCATGTTGCAGGTCCTGGTTTGATGAAGCCATCAGAACAACACCATCTGCAAACAGCAGAGATGAGATCCTGTGGTCCCCAAACCAGACACCTTCTGGCCCCTGACTGTGCCTAGAAATTCTGTCCATAAAAACAATGAACAGAACCGGTGACAAAGGGCAGCCCTGGCGGAGTCCAACATGCTCTGGAACAGGTCTGACTTACTGCTGGCAATGCGAACACAGCTCCTATAAAGTACATGTGGACTGGTTGGGCAAACTCCCATGACGGGACGAAAACCACACTGCTCCTCCTAAATACAAGGTTTGACTATGGATAATTGTATCTATAAATATTGGCTGCTGGCCCAGATCCCGAGGCCACGGTCCGCCACTGTAAACAAAATACATAATGCATTGTGTTGGCCTAATTAAAAATATTTCAGACACAGATAATATGTATTCTACTAACAGTTCCATCAACATTTATTAAAGTATTTATTCATACATATGGGCATATTATATAGTTTTATTAAAGAAGCTAATACAATGTTATTACTAAACTGACTCCCACTAGTATTTTGTGTTAAAATTTCATCACGTATTATTTGGTTTAAAAGGTTAGTTCTTTGTTTAGTTACATTAATGGTTTTCTGAAGTTCTTTCCAGCAAATTGGGCTCTGTCTCCCAACTCCTCCTCAATTCTGTGAACATAATTTGTATTTGTATTTTATATTATTATTATTTATATTCCAAAATGTGATTACACTAGTCAACACTTACCTGAGAATCTGGTTGTATTTTGCCAACCGCTCTGAGCGACAAGGAGCACCAGTCTTGATCTATAATGATTAAATTAATAGTTTATATAGTCTGCAAACAAATATTTAGGCTATATGTTTTAAAGAAAATCTTTTTATTATATGTGAGACCAGCTCTAAAGCAAAAACCACACTATAGCATGCTTCACCTGTCCCGTGCATAATCCAACCACCAAATCTGCAATGAAGGTGTCCTCAGTTTCTCCAGAGCGATGGCTGACCATGACCCCCCAGCCGCTCTCCTGGGCCATCCTGCATCTGTGAAAGCACCAATGGGAAGAAAGTTGTACTGAACAAATAATGCAAATTTAGCAGATCATCACCAGATTAGGGGTGTTTATGACAAAAATCTCAATATTTTTGTATTATCCTGATGATAATGATATGCAGATTTCATTTGGCAAACCATCAAATGTGCAAAAATGTGCCTGCTGAGGATCAACTGCAGAAATAAGACGGATAACACAGCAAAATTCATTTATTTCCAGTATTTTTGTTAGCCCTTACTGATTAGTTTTTATGCAATACAATACAATATATCTCCCCATCATTCCTTGCATATTATTTTTTATGTCAATTTAACATGTCATTGAATATATTTGAGATTTATCAAAGTACTGCATATTTATTGTTTTTCGAAAAGTATGGCTTGTGAACTATTGACTTACGCCCTCATAGACTCGGTGACAGTGCCGATCTGGTTGACTTTAAGCAGGAGGCAGTTGCAGGCCCTCTCCTCCACCGCCTTACAGATGCGAGAGGGGTTTGTAACAGTGAGGTCGTCTCCAACCACCTGTATGTCAGTGCTCCCAGTGAAGTTAGACCATGCAGGCCAGTCATCCTGATCAAAGGGATCCTCAATGGACACCACTAAAAACCAGTGAGAAAAGACAGTTACAAAAAGCTAATAAGACAAGGTTATGTAGAACATGTGTATATTGGTACCTATATTTTGCTATTATTTGTTCTTATTTTACATGTGCATCTCTTGCAAGTTTTTATAATTTTGTGTTATTCTAGGTATTGAAATGCATCAAAGGACGATAGGCAAGTGTGCTGTTATGATTCCTGAGGGTAAAAGCATGAGTACATAGGAAAGGGTGGCTATATATTTATAGATTACTTAAATACATAAGGTTTTGTAACTAATTTCCTTAATGCATAGTAATACAACTGCTCCATATGTAAATTATATAGTAATTCAACTATAATGAATGTGAACGTGCCTGGGTAATCTTTCACAAAGCTCTTGTAGAGGTCAGCGAGCTCATCGGGAGTGATATAGCGGCTTGGATCATCCGGAGATTTGAAGTCTAGGTCGTATTTTCCATTTCTGTAAAACTCAGAGGCAGCCACGTCCATGCCGATCACCACCTCATTTGTGTATCCTGCCTTGGCAATAGCCTCCTTCAGCAACTCCAAAGCTATAAGGTCAAAATGTGAATAGACAGTTAATAAAACTCTAATTAAACATTTCACTCAACAGCCCTAGTAGCTTATAAAAACACTGGATCTAAACAGTTTGTAATTCACAAGTTAATGTCATCATTTGTCATTATTTGTAGCTTTTGCACAGTACTCTAAATTAAATGAAAACAGTTGTATATTCTGTACCTTCTTTGTTTTCCAGAATGTTCGGAGCAAAGCCACCTTCATCCCCTACATTGGTAGCATCCTGCCCATACTTTTTCTTGATGACATTTTTGAGATTATGGTAGACCTCTGCTCCAATGCGCATAGCTTCTTTGAATGTTGTTGCTCCGATTGGCAGAATCATAAATTCCTGCATAGCTAGTTTGTTGCCTGCATGTGATCCACCATTGATCACATTGAAAGCCTGGATAATATAGGAGATATATAGTATTAAGTAGAAAATTGCACTTGATGCTATGGTTAGGTGTGAAATATAACATCTTACAGGCACTGGCAAAATAACTTGCAGGTTTCCTGCCAGGTCAGCGATGTGGCGATAAAGAGGGACACCTTTTTCTGCAGCACCAGCCTTGCAGACAGCCAACGACACGCCAAGAATTGCATTGGCACCTAACTTGGCTGTATTCCAAAAAGGAAGATTTAAATGGTCAAAGGTGAAGTACCAGTAGTAGTAGTAGTAGTAGTAGTATTAGCAGGAGTATTCATAAAAACAGCAATAAACTGGTAGGTAGTTAATTAGTAGTTAGTAATATGTAAAGTAGTTAAGGTATTAAAAGTAGTTGTAATGACTAAAGCTACTCAATGCCACTTTGACTGGGTGTTTAGAATTGATGTGCACACTCCCAAGCTGTTCAACTGATGAACTTTATTGATTACAAAAAGGAACTGCATGGCTTAGCGTGGTCAAAAACTGTGTACTCACCCAGTCTCACACACCTGCACACTGAGCCCACCCATATACACATGCACACATGCCACACCCACTCATGATGCACACATTCATTAATAATATACTTCACCAAATATAAGCTATGTGCTTAATGGCAGGAACAGTGTTGTAATTAATTGTTGTAGCTGATAGGTTGTTTACCTTTGTTCTCAGTGCCATCCAAGGCAATCATCATCTGGTCCGCAGTCTCTTGATCAACCACAGAAACATTCTAAATACAAAGATTAAACAATAAACATTGGGATCACATAAAAAACTAAATATAAATGAGAAAATATATAAGAGAGTCTTACTTGGCCCACAAGATGAGGTGCAATTATTGAATTGATGTTATGTACAGCTTGGGAGACTCCTGTTTTAAAATTAGGTATTTTAAAAACACCAACAGCAAGGCATGCATTATCCTATTAATACAATTTCACAGTTTTGTTGCATAAGGTTTCATATGGCTGATGGAAGTTTATTTGCATAATATGAAATGCCTAGAAAAAACTAAAACTCTGAGAACAAGAACAAAGTTGGTCTCTACTATAATCATGTTATTATACAAAATTTGGACAAACCTTTTCCAAGATAGCGAGACTTGTCATTATCCCTGAGCTCCAAAGCTTCGTAAATGCCTGTTGAAGCACCACTTGGTACAGCAGCCCTAAACAGGCCTGGAAAAAACATTCGCCCAGACTGTTAATTACAGGATTATACTATTGAAATACAAACGTTCCCTGCCACAATGCACGAGGATAGATAACCTACATTTCAACTTACCTCTTTCAGTGTAGAGATCAACCTCAACGGTGGGATTTCCTCGAGAATCAAAGATCTCTCTGGCATGAATCCCCAGAATGGACATGGTTTTGTCCTTGAAAAAAGAGTACACTTATTGTTATATCTCCCATGCACAGTCCACAAAACATAATTTAACTTGAAAAATGCAACATTTGATACATTTTGATAACATGACATCTTACCTGGCTCAATGCTCTTCCTTCCTCAGAGATTTCACACAAAAATATCCTGACCTAGCTGCAAGCTTAGAGTGCTGTTAACAGACTTGCTGCAGCTCAATTGGATTAGGCTTCCTCATCTGATTAATCTCAAAGCTGGAGGAAGTAGAAATTGCTGCATCTGTCAAAGAAGGGTTAAATTTAAGGGTTAAGGGGTTAAAAGAAAGATGAAGAACTTGTTAACAGATAATAAATATACAAAGATTCACTTTACCTGTCCGTTGAGTGAAGTTGGAAGAAAGTTTTATCTGCTAGAATGCAAAATGATTGTCTGAAATACATGTTGCCGCCCTCTGTAGGACATAGCACAAATGAAGCTTGTAAAACCAAATAAAAAACACCTATGTTCTGTTCATTTGGTTTGATTTTAACATTTATGTCATTAGTGAGTTAGGAATATTTATGAATCATGTAAAATGTAAACGCTTCTAACGTTTCTATAGCTATGTATTTGTGTTTTGATGAGGTGCTCCCTCTGCTGGTGATTGGTTGTTGGTGTTTGCGTGTTTTTAGCTCTATTTTAAACATTAACCTGCTGTCACTTTGCCTCTGCCCTAGCTTATTTCTGGTTGTGCGATAGGGTACATTTATTGTGCAATGCCCTTTTCAACCAACCAACCAAACAAACAACCAAACAACCAAACAAACAAACAAACAAACAAACAAACAAACAAACAAACAAACAAACAAACAAACAAACTAATAAATACAAAATAAATAAATAAAGCAAGAAAAAATGAAACAGTAAAAAAGAATACAGCTGAACATTGAAGCAGGTAAGTACACTAAGCAGTAACACCTAATTGATTACAGATACTCACTGTTTTTAAAGCTCTTCTATTTGATGAGGCATTTAACTTGATATAGGCAGTTGGAAATCAAAGGTTTTTTTATGCTTTGAGAATGATATGTCCGCTAGAGGACAGTGTAGCATCTGTGTAGCGGAAGTAGTAGCCACACTTATAGAAGAAGTAGTTTTGTTCATGTTTTTGAAATGCACTGATGAATGAAAATACTCTCGTACACTGCGCATTTTTAAAAAATCAAAATCGATTTACTTAAAGCTTAATCAAAGTGGTAAGCATGTCAGGGATTCCTCCAGATGCTTGGCAGCCGGCAACTGTTGCTTTGGAGACCACGTAAGTACAACGTGTTTCACAACTAGCTAGCATCAGTTTTTAGCACTTGGTCCTATATCGTTTACAATCACAACACAATTATACGTTGATTTTGAATACGTTTGTGGTAGGCATTTTTATCGTCATGCAATAATATCTTTTTCAGGATGGGAACCCTCACAGTGGAGTTGTATTGGGATCATGCCCCGAACACCTGCAAGAACTTTGCTGAACTGGCCAGGAGAGGCTACTACAATGGCACCAAATTTCACAGAATAATCAAAGACTTCATGGTGCAAGGCGGAGACCCAACAGGAACAGGTCAACTTTGTTATATGTTTCATGTTTTGCAGTTAATACCTTTAGAAAAGTATCATGAATGCCAATAATTGATGTGGTTACAGGTCGAGGAGGTGCCTCTATATTTGGTAAACAGTTTGAAGATGAATTGCATCCTGAGCTCAAATTTACTGGTGAGTGCGGTTTTCTTCTTAATTACAATAAACCAAATATTAACTGTAACCTAATAATTTGTACTATGTTCTGTAGGCGCTGGTATCCTGGCCATGGCTAATGCAGGACCTCACACAAATGGTAGTCAGTTTTTTCTCACTTTGGCCCCAACTCAGTGGCTCGATGGGAAGCACACAATTTTTGGCCGAGTATATCAGGGGATTGGAGTCCTGAACCGTGTGGGGATGGTGGAGACCAACAGTCAAGACAGGCCGGTGGATGATATCCAAATACTTAGAGCTACTGTATCCTCTTAAACTTGTCCTTTTTACATATTATTATTATTATTTTTTTTTTACAAATAAATGTGATATTTCATTGCCTATGTGTGAACCATAGATGAAAACGGGCCACAATTTTTATTGACCTATCAAAGCAAGTAACACTCTCTTGATATAAAATGTTCTTCTTTTACAGGATAAATTGACTTTATTACTTTATATTTAGATACAAGTTCCATCATTAAAAGCTAGTAAAAGATAAAATACAAAACAAAAATTGAATACACGAGATTGACTGGTAGCTGGTGTAAGGAACTAAAATAAAATATATAAATAAGTAGCGTCTCACCACAAAAGTAAAAAATGACACAAGCAATGTATAAAATACATTCTATAAAATGGTGTTGTCTATTAAGTGTTGTCTATTAAGTGCTTTTTAACACCTTGTCTTATAACAACTTTGGTTGTTATTCCTTTGGTCAACCATCCAAATTATAGAATTCAAGTTTTCAGTTAATTTCTCTTCTACAAAATACAAATACTGTGTTTTACAAATATTAAAATGCAGTATCATTCTTTAGAGATGCATGAATTGAGGCGTATCATTTCTTTTGCAGTCACTGGAAGGTCATCTGCTGGCTGTGAGGTTTTTTTGATCCGCTAGAAGGGAAAATGGAAATAAGATGAAATTTATGGTTATTGCAGGCATTTCTTGGCTCTTAAACACCAGGTGACAATAGATGTATACTATATTAACAAAATTACTCTGTTGCAGTTAAAAAGTACAAGGTAATGAGATGTACTATGGTTATACTGTCATGGTAGTGTATAGGGTTTTGTGTAAGTGGGTGTGGTACGTCAGGAGATGTTTTTTATTATATATTTTTTCATTGTAGGTATTTATAAGCAAGTACAATATTGTTTTTCTGACCTGCCAGAGACTCCCCTTTCCGTTGGCAAGTTTGCACACCATAATTAATGGGATCATAGCCAGAGAAGAGGTAGCAAGAAACCAGCCAATGCCATAAGCCCACCCGGGATACACGTAAGAGTTATTGAACTGCAGGGGACTGTATCTCAACAGCAAAAAGATGAAAGTTCCCTAAAACATTATTATACATAAAGTAAACACATAGTAAAATGTATGTAAGTAAATATAGTTTTATAAATACATACACTGCATATGGCAGGCGTTGCATACAACCAGCAGTACTTAATCAGGAATAAGGGTTTGTATCCTATCATGTCTGCTATATTTTCTGAGAAACGTTGAGCTCCTACAACAAGAGCCAAAAGGGTAAAAGTAATAAGGAGTAGCGATGATGCCATGGAGGCTTGAATTTAATTAGAACACAGCTGTGTGCAATACAGACTTTATTAGATGTATCTTACCATAAATCCAGCTAATAACAACTGATTGTAAGATTGCCATCAAAAGTAATGTTGGCCCACTGCACACATAGTGGTCAAAGATCTGCAAAAGGTATGCTCCTCCCTGAAAGTACAGTGATAATTACATCTAGATTAGCCATTGTTTTGTCTGACTGGCTGTCCAGTGGTGAAGAACCTACCTGTGACACTAGTGGCAAGTCGATAAAAAAAGAAAAAGCAGAAATCAGAAACAGTAGAAGCTCCCTGCGATAGCCCTTTCTGATCTGGGATGGGAATACATCTGTTAAAGATGTCACAATACTTTCCATTCCCACAAACTGTAAAAAGACCAGGACATTGAAAATATGATCACACAAACAATACAAATAAGAAGAGTTAGTAAGCGTTTTATATCGTACCTGTCCGTCAATGCCTAATAAGATAATCATTGTGAAGAAGCAAACAGCCCATACTTGAGGGAAAGGCAGAAGAGTCACCGCTTGAGGATAGACAATAAACACAAGACCAGGGCCTGCACACAGGCACCAGTATTAATAATATCACAAGCAATACAATCGTATCCACATATATACCCATAAATGTATTATCCATACCTGACTCTGCTACTGATGCAATATCAATGCCCTGCTTCTGTGACATATACCCCAGGACAGAGAAGATGGCAAATCCAGAAATAAAGCTGGTTCCGCTATTAAGTAGACAAAGATAAAAGGAATCTCTGCAAATAAGGAACAAATTATAATCAGATATTACTTTATTATTAAAGAGGACATTTTGTTTTGTTACAGACATACATGCAGACCAAAAGAAGAGTTATATAAACTATATAACTAGAATAAAAAACTAAAGCCCTAGTGAAAAATCCAATTGCAATATACTTTAAATTGCTCTTTCATATGTAAAATATGTAACTGAAACTTGGTGTGGTTTGATAATTTGATTCAAGCATGTTTCTGAACAGCGCCACAGGTGGTCAGATAATTTGGAACATTTCTCATCAATTCACACAGTTCGCAGGCTCTTTCTCAGAACACTTGGCACAGCTCTCATTCCCAAACAATTCACCTTGTTTTTTTCCAATACTACAGGTCTGTTTTCACATGGTAAAGGATTTTAGCCTAAACTTCTATTTCAATATAGAAACTCAAACATAACAGCAAAAAACTGTAATTTGTGGCACAGCACAGAATTTTACACGTGTCAAACAGAAAAGCCTCAGCAGAGTACAGACTGTATGAATAGGTCTATACAGAGACGTCCTACCTACATCCATGTAAATGTCTGATCTAATTTTACGTAAAGAACACATGCATTACAAACGTAGTGTTGATGTATTTGCTATTCTTTTTTTTTATTTATTTTTTTAATCAAATATTACAAACATAATATGTAAAATGTGGTTTTAGAGAAAAAACACAGCTTTTTCAGCCACAGATTTATATGTGTAAACTGTGAACCCCAATGGCAGACTGCATTAAACCAGTGATTCTCTGTGGTCACTGAGAGCACGACTAAATCTTCTGAGCAGCACTGTCATATGAATGAGAGAGCACAGAAAAACACATGACCAAAGTTTGAGTTTTGATGGTAAAATTTGCTTTTGGAAGATGATTGATCAGTTTTCAGTGAAATTTAAATTTTGTTTAGGAAAACTAAAATTCTGTTTAGGATGTTGCGTTAGCTATTTTGCAACTGTCAGTTTTCAATAGAGAAATGTCTCAAAATGATTGAAAAAAAAACTGTAATGTATTCACCCGTCTATATAATCCTGCTACACATACATGAGTCTAAAAGAACCTCCCCAACACTTTATTACACTTGGTTCAGTCCTTTTTTTCTGTCAGTGAAGTCCTCACCTGTAACAGTTGTTGTTGTACTTGTTATAACTCCCTAGTGTGGTAAGTATTCCCAGACAGATGGCATAGGAATAAAAGATTTGGGTCCCAGCATCCATCCAAACCTGCACAGCACAAGCAGTAGTTCCTATGGTAGTTCTTATAATAATTCTTATTATCAAATGCAATTCAGACCTGTGGATCAGCGAGCCGGGTGGGATTGGGGTACAGGTAGTACTTGATCCCATGCAGAGCTCCAGGAAGTGTCATGCCTCTGATGAACAACACCAACAACATGACGAAAGGGAAGGTAGCTGTGATGTAGGTGGCCTAAACAAAAACACATTTTATATGCCTCTATAGTAACTTTACTTAAGTTCACATTCACTGATCCTGCTCAAGCATGCAGGATTGTCCTGGCATGTGGTCATGTTTAACACTTTAATAAAAAAATCACACATGCCCTTAAGTGCCCCGGGCACAGGAGCGGCTACATGCATGTCTGAAGTAGTTAAAGTCTGATCACTGTCTCGATTTAAATTTTGACACAAGAAAATTAAAAACATGCATATACAGCAACTACACTTGTACACTACATTTAGCAAGATTTACAAGTCATGCATAGGCCAGTTGCAATAAGTAATAAAAAAACTGGAAAGTCTACAAACAAGTGTCAGCAGAGTAATGTTGCATCACATGATGTAAATAGACCTTTACAACCAGACTAGCATCAGTGTAATCTCAATATCAGATGGGCACTAGTTGATTAGGCTTTATATAGTCTTTGAGTCAGTGCATATGCATACAAGTGCAAAAATAACAAGACAATTTATCAGTTATTCTGATTATTCATGCTAGAAACTAGATCCGTGAACTGTAGGCCTCAGCTGGATTCAGTCTGGACAGTGATGAGTGTAAAGCTGGAACAGATGTACACAGGGGGCACAGTGACAAGCAATGGTTCACCTCAGAGTCACTGCTGATAGTTTCAAACCAGCAGGCTTTGGAAACTCCACGAACAAGGACGGATTTGACCCAGACTAAATGCCTGCTTGAGGCCTCAAGAGAACACATCCTTTTGCAAACAGGCTGGATCACTATCCACCCACACAGTCCTTCTCCTACTGGCAGTGATTCACATTTTGTCTTTTATAGGTTGCCCAGTAATTTTATCTTGTGGTATGCACAGACAATTGTTGAGTTGTTCTTACCTTTCCAGTGGAGCGCACTCCTTTCCACACACAGAAGTAGCAGATTGTCCAGGACAGAAGAAGACAGAGGCAGAGCTCCCACTGGATCTTCCCCATGTCCTCAATCCCAGACGAAATATTGAGCACACGCCTTCTGCAACAGCCATCAAGAAGGTGAGATGGACATATATACTAGATTCAGAATATGAGACTATATCCTGAAAGGCAAAAGGCCATATTATATCATTAGTGACTGTATTCAGATATTTTACACAGCAGTATAGTAACACCATAAGTGATGACATTTTTGTATGTGTGAAAAATGCATTGCACACAATCCCCAGTGCAAGTTACCACACCACAAAATGTCACCAGGCGATTTATGTGAACTACTGAAATGTCTTGCATCAGACAAACTTGTTTAAATTGAGTATTATGTCAATAAATCATGAAGGAAGATCTCTTTTAGGTCTAGTTATGCGATGTATGTGCATGTGCAGACTCCCTGGTAGCATTTGACCTGGGTTCAGATCTAACCCAAGGCTATCACCTGCAAGTTATTTCCCTACTGCTGTTTCCGCTCTGTCTACTCCATTCACAAAGCCCATAAATAACAACAGAAAAGTAAAAATCCGACTTACTGCCAAAACTCTATGACAGAGGATGAAGAGGTTCTGTTGCCTGTGTTATTGTAGTCATTTAACACTACACAGGCATCTGAAACATCCACAAAAACATGTACACAATAGGACAATAGTCTGCACAGCCATGATATCTAATCAGGTTAAAAGGTATTTACTTGTATTCCAGGTGTTGTTGCATACGGCCCATGGCAGCTCTCCCGAAAAGGATGAGAAAAGGTACAGAAAGGCCCAGGCTAAGATGACTATGTAGCTGATGCATCCGTAGAATATGATCATTGTGCTTGCATATCCCATACCTGTGGGAAGAAAGACACCATTTATACTCAGTGAGGCCACATAAAAAACTAAATGTTATGATGCCAAAGGAAATATTTGGATTTTAGGTTACTCAATTTTATTTGTATGCATTCAATTATAATACGCATGTAATACATTTGTTAGGTCAATGTTTATATGTGATAAAAATCTGTGACTCCCTGCTTATGCAAACCAAAAACAATCTTTTCCCTTAACCATTTTTTAAAATATATTTGACAACTTCAAACCACCACCCCAAATCATGATTTTTCTGTTTCTAACACATCAAATTTGAGGACAAAATGTTCTCTTGATGCCTAATGTAACCCACCTATTGACAGAGGCCTTGATACACACTTAAATTAGTATCATTTGCCTTATTTCACACAGAATTTTTTTTTTTCTGTAATAATTAGCAAGATAATAAAATGAATGATAATACATTTTCTTTTCTGTTACCTTCAAATAGGGGGCAGATCTTTCTCCAACACATGATCCCTCCCTGACTTGTGTACTGACCCAATGCAGTCTCCAGGACAAACAGAGGAATACCACATGTAACCAGGAATATGAGGTACGGGATAAAGAACGCACCTGCAAAATACAAAGTTATTTGTTAGTAAATACAGTTGTCAATCATGGCTTGTCAGATGGGGGCTAGACCCCATCATAATCACAATGCATACACAAAGTAATTCAAAGTACTTTACAGAACAAGACAGCTGTATTAAAATCACAATGTAAACAAATAAATCAATACAATCATAATCATTCAATTTTTTTATTAATAAATAATAAGACAAAATATGTAGACAAAATCCAAGAATTGTCATACATACAGATGCAGACAACCCATTCACTCACTATGAACACACTGAATCTTTGAATTTACCTTGCATGGGGTAAGAATGCTTAAAAATTAGTGTCCAAAAAAACACTACAAAATCTGATGCATTATTATTATTATTATTATTATTATTATTATTATTA
>KN484648.1:31500-44365 GCA_000787095.1 Periophthalmodon schlosseri
AATGCTTAAAGAGAAGCCAAAGGATCACAAACACATACCCCATGGAGAACTGTTGGTGGTTTGCCCTGGGATCACTTTTTATCCCTTTTTGATTATGAGAAAGCCATAATACAGTGAATATATTCAGTTATGGAGTGTGATATAACGTTAATTAAAAATAAGTAAATAGTATTATTGTGTTATTGTGTTCACAATGCGGTAGATATAAAGACTATATGTGGATTTATCCCAAGGTTAATAGGGAAGATTTCTCAGGACAAGACTTATCCTGCACATACAAAAAACTAAAATATATTGCACACTCATCAAATGTCAGACTGACAGTGGTATGTAGCTAGCTGCTTACTTAAACATTTTTTTAAAGAATTTAGTTTTTACTTTTTATTGCAAGAGACATTGTATTCTTTGTATTGACCGACAAATCTAAACATGAACACATATTTTAATTTATCAGTACCTTGAGTGTATTTTAGAATGCTTTAGTATATTTAAGTATATATTTTAGATGAGCAATGTTTTGGGGGGGTAATTCAAATGCTGAATTAGCTGTACTGTAGTGTTAGTAATACTTGCACTCATACATGTACCAGCAGTGGTCTTGTGGGTGTTAGTACCAGGACTATTGGCCTAATATTAGGCCTAATATTAACTACAATTGAAGTATAATACCACAACTACTAAGTATCTGTCTGGTTTCACTGTAACATTGTTATTAGTTATAATAGAAGGTCATTGGGACATTGTACTGTTTGTATCAGCCTACACATCTAAACATGAACACTTCATATACTAAGTTATTCATCAGGGAAAATGCCCAAACAGTGACACAAAAAAGGAAATATGTTTGTTCCAATTTAAATCCAAATTGCCAAATTGGATTGAATTAAATTATATATGTACTCCACAAATAGTACTTCAAATGTTTAATTTGACTTAGTTTCCTTAATGAATTCTATATATTTGAAATAAGAGGCCTATCAGGTTAAATATAACTAGATATATAACATACTCCTTGAGGTAAGATGCACTTCTGATTATTGTGGTGTTGGTTTACACATGTGCAAGATAAAAACGTGCATCAAAAAAGCCTGTTATTAAACCTTGTCCCTGCCCCATTCTTTGTGTAACGTCTAACTGAGAGCTTACAAAACTCCAAAGTCAGTGGGTATTATATGTAAGTATTTTCACCTAACAGTTCTGTATTGTCCCATGCTGAGTTAACTTTGACGCTCAATCCACAGAAACTTTAAGGATTTAGAGAAGAATGTGGAGGGGCTTTTTGGCCAAAGGGACAAAGTAGATTATTTGAATATCTGCTGGATTCCTGTCAGAGCCATCTACATCAGCTCTCAGGACTACCCACAGTTAAACATATTTTTACTGTTACTTTAACTACCTTTGTATTTGTATTTTTTCTTTATTTATTTTTTGTAGAAGTTAACATAATTAATCTAAATTAACTTTCATCTCCTTCACAAGTTGTTATTCAAAATAAAAAAAGACAGCAAAACTTTTATCGTGCATTTTGTACAGGTCATCTCTGCAAAATTCAGTTCAACTATAACACACCGGGTTCTAATAGTAAGCTGTGTAGATTCTCACCTCCTCCATTCTTGTAGCAGAGATAGGGGAACCTCCATACATTTCCCAGTCCGATCACAGCTCCAGCCACAGACAAGATAAACTCAGCCTTGTTGGCCCACTTGCCTCGCTCCTCTGGGGACTGCTTGGCAGAGAGTAGGTTACTTGCCATGATATTGTTGTGAGTTCTGTGTAGCAGTGCCAAGCTTGCATTGATGCTTGTGTAGTTTCACAACTGACGAGTAAGGAGGGGCACCCACTGGCGTGTTTTTATATGGGGCTTACCAAACTTGTCAGATGAGGTATTTTGTCCACAAGGGGGACCTCGAGATGAGAGGGAAGAGTTATGGTCCCTTATGAGCAAAGGGGGGAGGGTGATCCAGTAAAACTAATTTTACTTTAAATGTTTCATTAGTGATGTAATGAATAATGAACAAAAGAGAAAAGCTGTCTTCCCACCTTTGAACAGGTCAGTCACTAAAATATAGTGCAATAAAATGTATCTTTTTAAACAGATTGTAAGTATTTAACTGTCTGTTTTATGTCACTATCTCAGCTGTTTTTGAAATTGTTGAAGATATCAAACTTTAATCAGAAGTGATTTGACACCTCAAATTGCAATGGTGTGCAGTAACCAGATACTTTCACCTTGAAGTCATTTAACTTAGTTTTGCTTAGCTGCCTTGAGTATATTTTAGAATCATCACTTTCGTATATTTTTCAGATGAGCAATGCAATCATTGTTGTGGTGTAAGTACTAGGTTTTGGGGGTAACTCAAATGGCTAAATTAGTTTTTTTGTAGCGTTACCTACACACATTTTCCAGCAGTGGTCTTGATGTGGGTGTTAGTCAGGACTATTGACCTAATACTAACTGCAATTGAAATATTCGACTACATACAACAACTATTAAATATCTGTCTGCTTTCACTGCAACCTTGTTATTAATTGTAATAGGTTCTGTGAAAGCAGACAGTACCTATGTAACATTACTTTTACTCAGGAAATAATCAGGCAGACACCTTTCCTAACCGATTACTGACTTCAAAAGATGCATGAGTAATAGGAGTGGTGTCTTTGTAGCATATACAAATCTATTAACAGCGACCCAGGCAGGAATGTGCATTTTTCATTATGCTCTATAATTAGTCTTCATTAACACCAAGAAGGCGTCAAAGTGACAGGGTGAACGGCAGGTTGACATAAAACACCTAAAGCAAAAGTCAAATTTTATTTTGTTTCACAACGGCTGCATAAGAGATTGCGCAACCTGCTGTAACAAATCTGGCCAGCAAGCCTTTATTAAAAAGACACCAAGCAAAAGAAACACAAAGAAAAGAAACACTTAATCTGGTGAGGTGGATATTTAATTACTGAGATCAAGCTACCGCCACATTGAGGATGTATTTGGCACGTGAAGCAAGACACTTTTGCAGACTTTGAAATTTGACTCTGTACTGTATGATACAACCTTATATGTTAAATATCTGCAGAACAATCATTGGTATAGCACATTACAAATATCAAAGTACCGCAAATATTATAACTGCACTGTACTACCACTACACTACTACTGCTGCTACTACTCTCTCAAGTACTTCAGTTATTTCTGCTCCCATTTCTAAAACTTAACTTGATTTTTTTTTTTTTTATTTTGCCATATTTAAATATGATAACTATAATTTAGGCCTAGTGTATGATCAGAAACTAAGTACTTGCCTTGAGTGCTCCCAGTTTACAGATAGTAGCTTGCACAATAGCACCAGTGTGGGGTGAATGGTGTGACGCTGGTGTTTTTCCACACTCCTGTTGCAGTCTGGCTCCACTGGGAAATGGACCCTATTGTTATGTTAACCCATGGTGCAGTTTGCCCACCTTCATTCAAGCAGGAAAGGTCAGTCAAGGCAAAAAGCAAACTAATATAAGAATCACATTTCAGAACATGTAGTGGTCTAAACTACAGGGTTAAGAATAGTTTGTTGTCTGTGGGGGAAATTATGGTACTTAAAAAAAACTGCAGCCTTTGCGATTTGCAAACTGCATCCATTCATATTGCAATTTTGATTTGATTAATCTTGCAGCCCTAGTAACAATTACCACCTTATTTTTACTGGTAATAATTATGTTATGTACTTTTAATTCAGTACTTTTACTGGCCTCAGTGGATTCATGTTTATGAACGTTATTTTAAAATGTATCAAATTAAATATACTATTAACCAAAAGGAGGCGGTCATTGGTCACACATCATCCATCCATCCATTTTCTTCCGCTTTATTGACAAGCATAATCAAATTTCTCTCACCTCAAATTAACAGCTTAGTGCTTTGCTCATTGATACTGCAGATATCCACAATGTTTTCAGTCCTCTGTGATAGTTTTTCCCTTTCTTTTTTCCACGTAAGCAGCCATATTTGTTTTGATACGGACATACCACGTGTCCCAGTCCCTGACTGGGTAATCCATCTGTCAATTATGTCCATCTGAACTCTGGGAGATTCACCAGTGACCAGGCTCCTGTGTGTATTCTGGATACCAGCCAAATACTGTGGAACATTCCAGGCAAAGACCCCACCATAAAAGTTACATGGTACATAGTAGATAAAAGGTACAAAAGTAGAACTTACATGAATCAGTACTTACCAGCACTGCAAGAGCAAAAATATTTTATTGAAATAATTACATTAAAGTTGAACTAAACACCAAATCCTCAAGTTTCATTAAATGTTACAACTGAATTATGATTTGATGATGATGATTTGTCTCATCTGCTCACAAAGCTACATAGTGATTATGTGAGAAGACCATTATTAGTGTCCCCTGAAGTGGGGGTTACAATGAATGCTGAACTTCAAGATATTTAAAGTGCTATCATAGCTATTATAGCTTATTCTTTACAATTTGGCAGCACTGAGCCAAGAAACCATGTCTAAAGGCATTGTACAGAGGAAGACTTCAGAAAATTATGACTGTCCGCTAGAAATTATGTTAAATAAATACAAATACATAAGCATTAACAACATCTAGAAACATATCTTCATATAGTCATGACATTACCTTCACATTTCAAAAAGAAACTTCCCATCTACAGTTTACAACCTGCTTCAATATACAAATGCTATATTATTATCCACCTATTTAAGCCATTATTCAAAAGTGTTCAGTTCCAAATGGCTCTAAAGTAGTTTGTGTTGTGACTTCATAAAAGTTGGCATATCCCCCCAAAATCTATATATTTTGCTTTACATTAATAAAATGTAAAATATCACATTCAAAAGTACCAAAAAGGACCACGAACAAATGAAAACTGTATAAAATAGAATAATTGTCCTAGTAATGCAGAGTATCAGACTTGGTTCTCCATCTCCACTGTGGTATTGCCTTTGACGTCCACAGGGGGAGCTTTTGTGTCTGGGTTCAGAGGACACTGCTCAGGACCATTCTTGCCCTGGGTCTTCACTTCAGGTCGACAAAGCTGCCTCAGATTCTGGGGGAATAGTATGAAATAAATAAGACGAAATAATAGAAATTAAAGCTGTAAGTGGCGATGATGGCCTTGCCACCCCGTTGACGCCCCATGCGGCCGCCACGGACTTGCACCGGCCATGGACTTGCGACCGCCTCTGAATCGCAACTGACTCTGAATTGCGACCGCCTTTGAATCACAATCGCCTCTGAATCGCAGCCGCCTTTGAATTGCGACCACCTCTGTATGTGACTGCCCAGCATGCCATTCTCTTTTCCTGACAGCCGGGCCAGTATCTGCTAGTGAATTGTGCCAATTGACTCAATTTTCAGTCACTTTGCACAGAACCATAGTTACATATGTAACTCTCATTATACTGGTGGGGTTCATGACTTTGAACCAGCAACCTTGTGCAATATAAAGCTATAGTGTAATTGACTTTTTCGATCAAAAATAATGCTTGTGTCAGTTTTTAATAATGTTGCATAAAGTCATTTCTGTCTCTGTATATAGACATTGGAAAGTCCAGTGTGAAATAGTGGATGTTTATGGTCCTGTAGTCCAAATGATAAAGAATATGATGTTGGTCCAATTGAATTTTTTGTATGTTATAGTGACTACAATTAATTCCCCAGGTTTCCTGACAACTGGATAATTTTGGAACTTTTATGTGTATTATAGGGGGTGTTAGGGTAAATAACTATGCTCAGCTATTCTGCATAACCACTGCTATAGTTTCTTATTGTATTGCTATAGTTCATTATTGTACCAGTGTTCATATGAAGACGTGGACTAGATTAAAGCTGTGTGACACAGATATATGTTCAGGACAAGATATTCTATATCTATCTATATAGCTAATCAAATAACTGAGTAGGGCAATGGCTTACTGATAAGCATGTGCTGACTCATGACTCGTCACCCTGGTCAAGCCAGCAAAATATGCTTCAGCAATTGGAGCAAAAGAATGCTCGTCGCAGTCTGATAAGACTGTGCAATATGCCAAGAGGCCTGGCTGGCCTGTGCACCAACAAAGAAGCGCTAAGTCTAAACCATGGTGGCCTCCCACTATAGTATGCATATAAAACTCATTGTATAGGCGTAAACATTCAATCTCTGCCTGGGAATATCAGTTGCACAGACTCCTTGTACAAGTATTGCTCTTTACTGGTTGATTAAGTAAATTCTTCTTTGAATTTCATCTCTGCGTCAAGGTTATTCTTTGTCTTAGCAGAAACTAACAAACACGAAAGGAAAGGGCTGTTTTCCTCAACAGGGGCTCTATAGTCACCACTGATTATGTGCTTATTACTCTGCTCTATTCAGGCTTTGATTTTACACTGTTTGTTAAATTTTAGCTCTGTAGGCTGTTGCATGTGGCTGTCAGCAGGTATCAAAGAAGCAGGAAATAAAGACATTTTTTGACGGGGCCAATTTGTGTGGACCATGTTAAATATTGTAATAAGAATACATTTTTCACTAAGATGTTTGACTCTGCCAATTATTGTGTGTTTTGGTTAATGTTTAGTGGGTATTTCCATCTCCGTTGCCTCATTTGAGTCACAATGCCATTCACTTTGAATGGGCAGTTTGGATGACCCTAGAGCCAAAACTGTAAAAATTAGGGCATGGATCTAATTATGTTCATAGTTAGGGGCACATAAAGGAATTTTCTGCAAAATTTCAACTATTTCTGTCAAAGTAATTTTTTTCTCCCCAGTCCTATTGGTGGCGCTATAGCACTGAGAATTAAGTATAAATTATGAATTTAATCAGTGTCAGTCAGTGTATAAGTGACACAAATTTCAATCCAGTCGGACAAAGCATGTGTGCGTAAGATTTTTTAAAATGTTTTTAGGAGTCTTTGTGCCCCTGCTGGTCAACCATGACCCTATATCCATAGTAGATTTTTTTGCATTTCCTCATGCATAGAATTTAATCCCCAAGTACAAATCAGATAATGTTGACATTTCATGTATAGGGTAGGGGGCGCTATAGTGTAAACTGGTTTTATGATTATTAGTCCAGGGCTGGGATCATGCAATAGTGATTCAAATTTGAACTCTCTAGGCCAATGCCCATGGTCATGAGAAGCCATCGAAGAAACAGGAAATGAAACGCCGGCGTGCTACAAGAAAACCATAAGGAGTATTAAAAAAAATGAGTGATTACTGAATTTCAATATCTCTAGATGCAGTATCCCAAGTCTGAGATTGTTCAGACCAAAAACCTAGAACTAGTTTGTTAAAATAAAATCGCAGTCAAAGTGGCGTCAAAACTTCAATCCAATATGGCTGACTTCCTGTTCATCATATGGCAGAGCTTCATTTCATTTTTAGGCTTATCTCATGGAGCCCTATCACTTCCAAATTTTGTGAGTTTATGCCAAAATTTGCTCCTCCTCACCCATATAGGTCCACTTCTAGGCGTGCTGCTTGTTGAGTCAGTGGGCATCGGACATTCTCGCAATGCCGATTTTATAAAATTATTTGTCAGGCCGATCATTTTCATATCCCATGTGAGAGTTTTCGTCAATGTTCAGGGGGGCAAAAATGCGATAATTTTGTTGGGGAAAAAAAAACTACCCAAAACTAAGAACAATACCCTTCGCCAGTTATACTTTATTACTGGTGAGGGCCAAATAGAAGGCAAAAATTCATGTCTTTTTATATCTGTGATCAGAGGTGGATAGAGTAGCGAAAAAATTTACCTGAGTAACAGTTGTTTCAGATTAATTTTACACAAGTAGAAGTACAAAGTATTACTCAAGTAAGAGTAAAAATATATAATAGACATAATATCTGATTTATAATTTGACTTTTGTAATTATATAATAAAATGATAAAAGGAAATCACATCTGAAGGAGAGGAGCAAGAAATAACACAAATGTTAAAATTTTACCTTAATAAAGCTTTTGTCACTCATAATTTCAGAGTGGGAAAAGTAACCAAAACTTTGACTCTAGTAGGAGTACTGTTACACTGTAGGATATTACTCAAGCTGGAGTTAGAAATTTTAGTATTTTAACATACATATCATAAAATATAGTGGCAATATACAAATGGATATCAGTAGATTAAGCATAAGATTTTCACTGTTTAATTTGTATTCAACAGCAATGAACTTTTCTTATTTGGTTTTATTGGTGTAATGTTAGATGTCAAATATTATTATTTGTGAGCTGTGTTGACAAAAACAGGCTTAAGTTAAGTTTAAGTTTATTTGTCACATACACGCTTAAGTGTGGGAAACATTTGAATTGTAATGAATTTTGAGAGCTTGTGTCATGATCAGCAGAGGGCCTCACGTGGAAACCTGTTGCATTTTTAAGTGTTATTAGTGTCAGTCCTTATCACCTCTTAAATACTAATTTACAGCCTGTCATGTTGGAATCTGTGTAATATTACTTCTGCTTTGTTTATGCCACTGAGCTGCACTTAGGTGAACCATGATCCCACAAAGTAAGGTTAAAGTTCAAATGTACTTTACTGTCCCCAAGGGAAATTTGTATTTGACCCATCTCTGCATTTGACCCATCTTTCAATGCAGCTGAATCAGAGTGGACCAGAGTGCCTGGAGATAACCTACCCAGAAACGGGGAGAAACATGCAAACTCCACACAGAAGGCTGGGAAGTCAAACCTGAGACGTTCTTACTGTGAGGTGAGAGTGCTAGCTAGCCAGTATCCAATTATATTGATATGCTCAAAAATCCGTACCTGCAAAACAGTTCCCTTCATCTGAGTTAGTCTGTAGATGCTCCACAGAGGCACCAGGAGGACACAGAAGAGGCCCAGGGACCAGCCCAGAGTATAGGCCCAGGTCGGGTACACGTAGGTTTTATTGAACTTCAGAGGCTGATATCGCACAATGGAGAAAAGGAAGGTTCCCTGCAAATAAAAATGCATTTTAAACTGTTAAGACATTGAATTCACAATTTAGTCACATTTAATTGCAATCACTAGCTGCCTTATTGTTGGATATATGCTAAAGTAAGACATATAGACATAAAGCCATAAACCGACAACTATAAGTACCACTTACAAAACAAACAATTGGAGTGACATAACGCCAGCAGATCTTCATTAGTGGTCCAGGACGAAAACCAATCATGTCTTCAATGTTATCATACAGGCGATCACCCCCTAAAACAAAATAAAGCAAAAAAACACAAAAAAAAAAAAAAATTGTAACTGTTATGCACTGTGCTAAACACAAGCATTGTTCCCATTCCTCTAAGATGCCTCTTTGTTTGTTAAGCCTCAATAACTGTCACTTGAAACATCTAAAAAAATCCAGGGGCTTAACCCTTGCTGGATTTTTGGTTCAAGTGCACCTGTCACCTTCCAAGTTGTTTGCAACCAATTCACATGATTAAGCTATAAATGGCCAAAAAAGTCACATGACCACAGAAGGACTCCCGTATCTTTCCATTTCGATCGTTGTTCCCAGTCACACTTCTGTATTAATCTTGACTGACACTGACTACTCTCAAAGTGAAGAGCTTGTTCCCTTAAGGCCCCACTTTTAGATGAAAATAAAACATTTAGAGTGGACTATTAAAATTAAGCTATTAAAGTTATTTTATGGGAGCCAACCTGTCATTTCAAATTATGTTTGAATTTGAGATATGTCTAACACTTATGCTTACAAAGGCATATTACAAAAAGCATTTAGGCAAGCAGACATGTTTTGAGTTAATTATACTAGATCTCAAGCCAACTATGAGATTTAAATGACAGTGCACACGACATACCAATGCTGATGCCAAATTTTAGTGTGAGATTCCTTGAATTGAAAAAAGAAAGAAATGAAGAAAAACAGCTCCACTTTC
This sequence comes from Periophthalmodon schlosseri, assembly GCA_000787095.1. NCBI lineage: Eukaryota > Metazoa > Chordata > Actinopteri > Gobiiformes > Gobiidae > Periophthalmodon > Periophthalmodon schlosseri. The sequence continues at coordinate 41,381 of KN484648.1, forward strand.
CCATTCGTTTTTCAGGTCTGGGAAATGTTAAATCACATTTTTTGTTGTATTCAGACAAAACAAAGTAGTTTCTATTATCTTAAGGAAACTTTGTCAAACATTGCTATTCAAAGACATTTGTTCTGTTAAAGGGTACCACCATAGCCACCATGAACAACATAATGGAACTGGCAGATGATCTTTGATCTTTGTTTTGGCCCAATCCCAATTCTCTTTTGTACCCCTTAGCCCTAGCCCTAGCCCTTCCCCTACCCCTTCAAAATTAGGTCTTAAGGGAAGGCTTGAAAACGCAGCGATAGGAAATGGGACAGCCCTTGTTTTGTCTCTGCTTATTTTTCTATTTATATAAGCCCAGAGCTGTGTGCTGTCATTTATGAATGTCTAATTAATTAGGCTTTTATGATCATTATAATATAATTATAGAGCCTAATATTATAGCCTTAGGCTATATTATTATATCATATAGGCGTATATATTATGGAGACTATATTTAGGTAAAATTATGTATTCATATTTTTTTGCCTATTATATATTATAATCCAGTAATATGAAATTTTGCAAGCTCAATAACACACACACACAATACAATACAATACAATAATTTACCTTTGTCAACATAAAGCGTTTGTCACTCGTAACTTCAAAGTGGGAAAGTAACCAAAACTTTGACTCTAGTAGTACTGTTACACTGTAGCATATTACTCAAGCAGGAGTTAGAAATTTTACTATCATAACATATGGCAATATACAAATGTATATCAATCAATTAAGCATAAGATTTTCACTATCTAATTTGTATTCAACAGCAATGCACTTTTCTCATTTGGTTTTATTGGTGTAATGTTAAATGTTAAATATTATTTGTGAGCTGTGTTGACAAAAGCAGGCTTAAGTTAAGTTGAAGTTTATTTGTCACATACACGCTTAAGTGTGGGAAACTGTGGGAAAGTGTGTGAATTGTAATGAATTTTGAGAGCTAGTGTCATGATCAGCGGAGGGCCTCACGTGGAGACCTGTAGTAACAAGTAATCTAACTAATTACTCTTACCTCTGCTGTAACACCGTTATAGCTACTGGCAGTGTAACGGGGCTCGTTACTTTACTGTGAGTCTCAGCAGCGATCACAGATCACTCAGCTCTCTTGTCTCATTCTGAGGAGATGCAAAGTTTTTTGGTGGTTGGCTAAAAAACAGATTGACAGTAAAGCTTAACAATCAGAAGCAGCGCTAGGCGGCCATAAAGACTTTCCTGACATTTCAGTGGTTTAGCGCTGGCACGTGCGTGAATTCTCACTGTTTTCAATACACATGAGGAAGTCTGCAGATTCTTGTGGATTGTATGGAAAAACATTGTTATTTCGCGATTCTATGTGATGGGAGTACAAACAGACGACTGCAGCAGGAGTGACACGTGCTGCTGGAGTTCACAGATGTCCGCGCTGTTTATCGTAAGTGCAGCTAATCTAATACCTGTTTGGCGGTTCACTTCTGGTTTTACAAGTGTATCAGAGCTGTCATGTGGCGTACACATGTTTGTAATGTTCTGATATCTGTGCGTTTGGTAAATGCGCTGTTTGGTCACAGTCTGCTGTGTAAAGGGGATTGCTGTTTGCTCTGCGTTGTTGTGACTGTACAGTTGTGAGTCCGTGTTGGTGATTTTGAGCTCTGTGCATTACAAATAAGGCCAAATAAGCCCATTTTTACTTAGAAAAGCAGCTGAAGTGTATTTTTGAGGATTTTTCTTTTATAACTAAATAGTTAGGTCCTACTTTATCTGGTAATTGGTTACTTTGATCACACACTAACGCATTACTTTGGGGGAGAAGTTACGGGTAACTATAAGTAATTACTTTTTTGAAGGATCTTGCTGCCCAACACTGGTGCTGCGCACATTTTGTTCATTCGAAACGCGTGACGCGCGCTCTGCGCACATTTTGTACGCATGGCATGTGTACATAGCTTGTTATGCGAGCACCACCATAGAAGACCTTAGCACCCCCTTAGCCTCCTCTAGAAAAAATGTCTGGCGCCGCTGCAGAGCAGATGGACTGGGTTGTGCGCTGTGGTGAATTTATTTTATTTTTATTTATCTTTATTTATACAGGGGAACCCAATGAGAGCACTTGGGCTCTCTTTTTCATGGGCACCCAGTTTAAAATACAATACAAGCAGAAAAACAAACAAACAAACAAGTATACAGTCCATATAAAACATTAAAAACAGGTGCAGGTGTGTGTATAAAAGTTTGTTACCAGAAAAACAAAAAACAAACAAGTATACAGTCCATATAAAACATTAAAAACAGGTGCAGGTGTGTGTATAAAAGTTTGTTACCAGATTATTAAATTGCGACTGTGTCACCAACATATCCAGTTTTGCTTTTCCTTGGAGTGTATTCCATTTTTGTGAAGCAAAACAGCTAAAAGCCCTCTTTCGGCTTGTTCTTAGCAGTCATGGCATCTGATATTAAATGTTCCAGTATCAATGATTAACAAGCAGATGAGGTTTTTGAAGTAGTCCCTTTATAGATAAATTCATATAGTGCTGTTCTCTTCTAACAGACAGTGATGGCCAACCCATTTTTTCATAGAGAAAACAGTGATGGGTTTCAAATGCATCACCTGTAATAAAATGAAGGGCAGAGTGAAAGAGTGGATCCAAATAGCGTGAACAGTGATGGGTTTTAAATTCATCAGCTGTTATGAAACGAAGGGCTGAGTGAAACAGTGTATCTAAAGGTTTCAAAGCAGAGGCTGAAATCTGCATGTATATTATATCTTCATAATCCAGTACAGAAAGAAAGGTTGCTTGAACAGTTCCTTTTCTGTAATTTAATGAGATACAATATTTGTTTCTGTAATAAAATGATAATTTTGATTTTAAACTGTTACATAATTCTGAGATAAGTTTTTTAAAGGATAAGTTTTCATCAAGCCAATATCCAAAATATTTATATCTTGTGTCGACTCTTTCAATGGATGTACCA
>KN484649.1:0-10120 GCA_000787095.1 Periophthalmodon schlosseri
ATATATATATATATAAATATATACATCTCCATGGAGACGAGTATTAGTATCAAATAAAACCTAGAATGCTCCCAAAACGAATGAATATTGAAAATGAATGAAATGCTCTGTGGTCCCAGGGCAGTGGTGTGATCCAGCCTGTCACGTGCAATATCAGAGTACAACCATTCCACTTCACTGAGCGTTGACTCCTGCGCTACGCGAGGCTAGAGCTAATAGGCTAACAGGCTAGCGGGCTAACAGGCTAGCGGGCTAACCCACATTCCCTCCTGCCCCCGGCTCCCTCTGCACGCAGCCCGACCTCACGTGCGCGTTCTCGGTCAAGAGGCAAATACAGGGAACTTTTAGTCAGAGAAGAGCGAGGGCAGGGATAAACATCAAATCAGCAAACGTCAACACTACAGAGATGTGGTCTAGTGCTTCATGTTATGGGTTTAGCGATGGGCCTATTTATCATCACAGTTAGCTCAGCGTGGCATAAAAGAACCAAGGAAATCTGGCTCTATTTATTTTTAAAATGTTGTGTCTTTTTGGGCATCTGCTTGCACCATACGGAACATCCTGCCACCCGTTTTATATCATAGCTACAGGAAATGTTTCAGATTGATCTCACCTTAATCATTCTATTTACAAATGGCCCTAACTGTCGGATGCAACCTTCTTTCAAATAAGTGTCTGCTCCTCTGGCTTTGCTTCTCTGGCTCTGCTCCTGTATGGTCCTGTCTGCTCCTCTGGCTCTGCTCCTCTGGCTCTGCTCCTCAGGCTTTGCTGCTCTTTCTCTGATCCTCTGGCTCTGCTCCTGTCTGTTCCTCTGGCTCCGCTCCTCTGGCTCTGCTCCTTTCTGCTCCTGTCTGCTCCTGTCTGCTCCAATCTGCTCCTGTCTGCTTATCCAAACTCAGTCTAATCTCGTGCTCCTCTCATTTCCTCTCCAGTCTCTGCTCTCTCCTGAGGCAGAAAGCAGTTTTACTTTACACACGATCACTCTTAAATTCCTGACAAAACAGTTACTATGTGGGGGACCAATGGCTAAAAAGAACTTGCGCAGACATTAAAGAGGAGGTATTTTACTTCATATTTAGACCACCATGCTACCTTTTATTGTTTTGAAAATACTGTTTTCGCACAAAACATATTAACAATTTCACTTTCAGGTTTGTGAGGTTGTGGTGTGTGCGTGCTTGGATGAAATTTAAAACCTCTTCAGGCATGTTTTTGATGAGAGACCAACATTATAACATGGTAGAAAAAATTGATTTTGAATTATGCCCCTCTTTAAAGAAGACACGCATTGTTTCTTACTCTATACTCCATGTGTGTCATATATGATTATCCTGAAATCTGCTAAGTTCCGTATACCACTCCACAGAATGCACGTCTACTGACTGAGCATTTGTGAATATTTTGGGGGGTTTCTCCTGTAAAGTACTATGAGTTGTGCAAAATTATTTATGATTTTTTTTTTAGCATGTCAAGGCTGAGCTGCCTAAGGGTCAAAGTCCTTTCTCCGTTCTCCCACAACTCCTGGCCAAGAATCTGTTCCTTTATGAGATGCATTTGTGGTTTATTGCATTGGCTTAGATTTTAACTTCTTGATTCAAGCTGACGTCTCCGTAAACGTCATCACAACAAAGAGATGTGTAGTTATCAGCTCCTCCAATGGATGGCTGCACATCACGCTAGCGGGCCGCAGATCTTTTTTCATTTGTACCAAAATGACTACACGATGCTCCTGAATCCTACACATATCACAGATTAAGAAAATAAAATTGGAGAACGAAGTAAATACAGAACCGTGGCCGTACGCCGATGGCGGTGAAAACGGGAGTTGAGCGGTAATATGGCGTCTTGAAAATAAGCGATTAAAGATTTTTGATCGATGTCATAATGTTTTTTTCCATCAAAAACATACCTTGAGTTGTTTTGTTTCATTCACACATGTTTAACACACAAACCCTGCATATTTCTCTTTCAAACTGAAAATCCTCCTTGTGATGTCATGAAGTGGTAATACAGAAAGTGCTCCACTGTGATGTTAAACCTTCAGTAGAATAATTTTGATGATTTTAGCTCTGGAATTGCCTATCTCCACTAAACTAAAGGTAAAAGGTAGCTGTTAACTTGAAAACTACCACTTAATGACATCACAAGATGCAACACAGCATTTTGAGCTTTGGAGATGTAGACAGACTAATAATAAAGAGTTACTCAAACATGTGTGAATGAAACAAAACACAACTCCTGAGTCAGTTATGTGTTATATTGGACCTTTAATTTCATTGTTTTGTAGCTATAGTGAATGAGCAAAAATACATCAACCCCTGACTCCTCCGCAAACAATAGATCCACAGTCATATCTCACACTGCCCCCCTGTGGCCCTCTCCTGCACTACACCTCATGCCCCTGTGTCCCCCTCTGCTCCATACACTGCCTCATCTGTCTCCTGTCACACTGCCACATTGTCTCGCCCCGTTCCTGCTTCCGAGCGCTCTGATTGGTCGGTCTCCCGCCTCTGTTGCCACGGTGATTTGTGGAGCATCTGTTGTAGGCTGCGGGTGTCTGACGAGGTGTGACAGAGTTGTATTTTTAGCTTGGTGCCAGGTATCCGAGCGTTTACATGCACTTCAAATGGACTAAGGTGTCTGGGGATGTGGTGGAGGATTAAGGAAGGATTTTGTTTTTGATTTGTTAAAATAAACATATATATTTTTTATGTTTGAAATGATATGACAATTTTCTATAGGCCTGAGATGTTGGCATGTCAAATGTCTTTTGTTCCTGGGGTGTGGTTGGATAAATATGGTGGGATAATGGATCGTGCCACTAATAGGGCAGCAAGAATTTGAACAGACACAATTAGAAAATCTCAAAGGTTGGTAATACCTTCACTTTAAATCTTACACTTCCTCGCACTACCAACGTTAAAGGAGTACTTTAAATTTAACCACAATTCAGAAAGGATCACGCAAGCCGCCATCACATGACCTGGGATACTATGTAAAGTTCTTTTAAAGCTCAAATGAAAAACTGGTTATGGGCAAGGCAAGGCAAGTTTATTTGTATAGCACAATTTGTACACAAAGTAATTCAAAGTGCTTTACAGAATAAGAAGGACATTAAAATCACAGTACAAACAAATCAAAACATAAATAATCATCATAAAATTAACATAAAAAGAGAAGAGTGCAGAATAAAAACCTTTCAGTCATATGCACAGCTAAACAGAACCGTTTTGAGCCTGGATTTAAACATTGTCAAAGTAGAGGCCAAAGTAGAGGTCTCACATCTTCAGGAAGACTGTTCCAGGTTTTAGCTGCATAAAACTGAAACGCTGATTCCCCATGTTTAGTCCTGACTCTAGACATCAGCAGGAGGCTGGTCCCTGAAGTCCTCAGAGTGAGAGATGGTTCATATGGCACTAACATGTCAGAGATGTTCTTTGGTGCTGGGCCATGGAGAGACTTGTAACAAGCAGAGCTGCTTTAAAGTCTATTCTCTGAGCCACAGGAGCCAGTGCAGAGACCTGAGCACAGGACTTATGTGCTCGTACTTCCTGGTTCTAGTCAGGACCCGAGCAGCAGTGTTCTGGATGTACTGCAGCTGTCTTAACGCTCGTTTGGAGAAGTCAGTGAGCAGGACGTTAGGCCTGGTTTAGACAGGTCTGGTTTAGACAGTATACCTTTGATTTTTGCAATGTTTTTAGATGTTTGCAGATGATTTGGACCAAACATACACTCATTTATAGCGGCATTTTGAATTTAATTGATTTTATATGGAGACACAGTGGCTTGTATGGGCAAAACATGAAGTGGGTGGGTATAAAATGTACATGTCTTGAATGTATGGCTGAATTGACTGTGAAATAATGTGGATCGTGCAATACTTTGGACTGTGCAATGATGGGAACTGTGCAATGAGTGAAGTGTACAAAATAAGTGCACATTATATACATGAACACAGGCTGGTATGCACAGCTGGACCACACAGAAGAACAAGGACAGGTGAAGTCATGTAACGTACTCTCTGCATTTGACCCATCTCCCAACATACAAACAGCACGCAGTATGTCACTGACCCATGGGACATTGTGCTTTTACTGTATTAAAGGGACTATATTGCACTGTTTTTTGATGTTATAATGTTGTTTCCTCATCAAAAACAGACCACAAATTCTGCATATTTACGCTGAGGTCTTCTCTCAAACAGAAAACACTCTGTTCCACCTTGTGACGTCATGTGGATTACAGGAAGTGCTCCGCTGTGTTTTACACCTTCACTAGAATCATTTGAATAATGTCAGTCCTGGAATTTCCCATCTCTACTGAGTAAAAGGTAAAAGGTAGATGTTTACTTGGAAACTACATGACATCACGAGGTGGAACAGAGCATTTTGATCTTTAGAGATGTAAACTGATGCAGGATTACTCAAACATGTGTGAATGAAACAAAACACAGCTCCAGGTCTGTTTCTGAGGAGGTAACAGCATTATAACATGACTTAAAGCTCACAAGAGTCACTTATGTAATATAAGACCTTTAAACAAACGCACTTGGTAAAATGTACTAATAGAAGGTGTCTGTGTCTCTTATAGCGGTGGTGGTCCCTGATGGCCCAGAGAAGTGCATTCTGGGAGAGGAGGGGGGCAGTGAGGAGGATCTACTGTACGAGGACTACCGCAGCTCCTCGCACCGCTTTGGAGTCCCAGGAGGGGGCGGAGGAGAGCAGCTGGCCATCAATGAGGTGTGTATACCTTCTGAACTCATTAGGGCTGCAGTTAACGATTATTTTAGTAGTCGAATAATCTGCCATTATCAGCAATATTTTGTTTAATTAGTCCACAAGTTGATTATTTCTATTGTACACTGAGATCTGTTGAATACATTTTAACTAGAGGTGGTCAGTAACTAAGGAAATTTACTTAAGTACGGTACTTAAGTACATTTTGAGGATCTGTACTTTACTTGAGTTGTATTTCAGTTGATTATTCCACTACATGTGAAAGACAAATATAATACTTTCTACTTCACTACATTTCTTTAAAAAAAAAAAAAGGCTTTTGTGGATCAGTTTTCCATGTCTTTTGTCCCATTTAAAGACTCCTGATGCTCACAGACACTTGAGCTGTGCAGATGTGCTGTTACAAACTTGTTGTGATTTGGATTTTATTTCTGTTTCTACTTTAGGGCTGTTAACAGTTATCTGCAGTTCTAACAAGCCTGTAGTTTGTAGTAGTTTTATTCATTTATGGAGATAGTAAATATACAAACATTAGGCTAACTCAATTCCTTTTTTGCAATTTACCAATTCTAGTCTTTTGTCTTTCTAATTTAATAATCTTTTACAACAGTTATACGTCTGGACTGAACAGGATAAGACCCAAACACAATTTGCATTTGTCTTTAGAAGTAAACTACTGTATTATATTATTTTTGAGGCAGCAAAGTTCATTCACAACGCTTATTTAAAATGATTTGTAAAAATATACTTTTGATACTTAAGTAATTTCTACAGCAAATACTTTAGTACTTTAACTTTAAGTAATAATTTGACATTGTTACTTTTGTATTGTATCTTGTATTGGAGTAATATATCACCAGGTGTATCTGTACTTTAACTCAAGTTATGAAATGCAGTACTTGGATATCTCTGACTTTAACCAACTCCAGAAAATGATTCTAATTATCAAGATATAACTGTGATTATTATTGCTGCCAGTATTCATAATGACGTACTATTTATGTGTGCGGTCGTTCTTTAGAACTGCTTTTCTCTTCATAGATTTGTTGTAGAATTTATTTTCACTGCTCTTTCAAATATCCTTTTATAAACGTTTTCTTCAATGCTTCTGGGAGAACCAATTGTGAACCCTGGGTTAAATCTGAGCCAGAATCTTGACCTGAAATCCTGACTTGGGACTTAAAGGCCCTGTACTGCATACTGTCTGCATCTAATTAGAAAGCACTGTATTGTCCAAAAATCAGTAAGCGTGTGTTAGCATGCTAGTTGTTGTTGCTCTGAATGCAAAGGTAAGTGAGGAATAACTTTGAACCACAGCGAACAGTTTAAAATGAGCTAGTTCTGTTTTTCATGTTTTAAGACTGTAAAAATCAGGTACAGTTCCTTTAAGTTGGCTTTATGGTGGCTCCCTGGAGGCAAGAGACTTCCTGTGGTGAGGTAACAGAGCTAACCACTCTGCCACTGGTCTGGTCTTTTTTACTGCTCTTTCAAATATCAACAGACATTAGATTTGTTCAGATTTGTTCTGTTACATCAATTTACATTGTGTTGCATGAAAACAGGAAAAACAAGCAAAATAATAGAAAAGTTACATGAATTTCTCAATAGATTTCCTGCACCCATGTGACTAAATTTGACAGGGACATTATATGTCATTATACAAAATAGTAGACAATGATGTATCTTAAAACCAGTCAGATTAAACATTAGTGATCCTTACCTGGCATGGGTGTGATTTTAAAGAGTATAGATCGCATAGATTTTGCCTTAACGTTGCAATATCTAGACATCTGGTTTACTTTTCACCTTAGATCATCAGAAAGGGTCCCTGGAGATGTTTGTGAAAATTATACTTTATTATATTTATTAAGCCCTGTACTTATAATGTTTACTGATACTGACCGTTTAAATGATGTGAAAGTGATGAAACAGTGAAAACATGATGTGCTCTAACTAAAGTGCAGATGTTGTAGCTACATAGCAGCTAAATCACTCATGTCAATGTAATAAACACAAGAAAAACCCATTCATTTAACTTTATTATTTTCTATAGCCGACATTTCAATTAACATTAAGCAAATTATCAGTGTTAAACAAAAAACATTTAGGAGCGTTTCTCTTCAAACTCCCTCTCTGCCTAATTAATAGACTATAATGCATTAGCAATACACAAACATACAGTTTTTGAATTGCCAGTGGCTGAATCATTCAAATAAGCCAAATTCAAAATACAGTCATATCTTAATTAATGTAGCTACGGCTTGATTAACTGCTAGCTTGTTTAGATGCAGAAATCTACGTCAAAGCTCAGGCTTCTTCCACTCTTGATAATGTGTACATTCAAATGCGCAACAATAATCCACAATCTCTGAAACAAAAATAAAGTTTGTTAATTACAGCCAAAGCAGTTTCTATGGGAATTCTCCGCCGTGACCACTGCCAGTATGGGGTTTGGAGGTGCATGCTGGGATTGCATGATGACACATGCAGGGGCTCGACTGCAGAATGATGAGACATATACCAATGTCCCAAACTGTTTTTCATTTGCTCCACAGTGACCCTCCCGCAGCACCCAAATCTGACTATGATTTTGTGCGTAATACTGCAAAATGTCCACTTTAACAACAGAAGCCAGTGCATTTTCAGGTTTTGATAAGACATTGTATACCTATTTTTATATCTCTATATACATCTGTACAATGTCAGTCACTGTATCGACATGGCACTGAAGAATTTCAACTCCATCTTAAAGAGGGGGTATTTTACTTCTATGGGGCATTAACTGCTAACACATAACATATTTAGATCACCATGTTACCTTTTATTGGTTTGGAAATGCTATATTAATCGAAAACAACATAATAACATATTTTATAAGTTTCACTTTAGTTTTTGATGCTCTGAATGTTCCTTCCCTTTGCTCCCTGCGCAAAGTCCCTCCCCCTTCAGAGCACTATCACAGCACAATGAAAGGCATCCTGCTAATGAAAGGCTTGTGGGCTGAGCTTTGGACAGAATAAAACAGCTAACTGTAAGAAGGCTTTGAATAGGGCCCGGGAGAGATCGCTAAATTACTCAAACATGCATGGATGACATCTAAAATCTCTTCAGGTATGTTTTGGAGGAGGGAACAACGCTATAACATGGTAGAAAAGCTAAAAAAAAAAAAGATTTTGCATAATACTCCCTCTTTAAATAAAAATACATTTTGCTGATATTTGCCAATAAAAATATAAAACTTTTAAAATCTTTAGTACCGAACAAATGTATGTTATAGTGAAGTTTACAAATTAACTTATTACTTTGGTAAAAAATAATAACAAAGTGTATTTATCTGGAATATAAATTAATATTTTCACAAAAAGACAAATCTGATGCACTGAGGACAAACTGGGAACACAAAGACAGAGCAGTGCAGTGCCAAATATCTGGAAAAATCCTCTGATATCACCGATATCACGATAACCGTTATACCATCCCTAGATAGAATTACTTAAATTTGCAGTAAAAACTACTGCCAATGATCATTTGGGCCAATTCAGCTGGAAGTTTGAGGGCCAACAAAAGTTGGTCTGAGGGCCGCATTTGGCCCTCGGTCCATAGTTTTAACTGGACAGATGCTTTCACATATTTTTTGGGCCCTGGACCATAGTTTGGACACCCCTAATTTTTATCATTATCTGTTTTTATTATTTTTATTACTTGCACTAAAGATTGTTGCCAAATCTATAGTTTCACAAATTGAGCATTTGGGCAAATTTTAAAGTCCTGAAAGTTCAATTTTCCTGGACAAGGTGGTAAATCACATAACCCACTTTTATCATGTAACACTATTTAAAACTTTATATATGTCAAGGTCTTTCTGAGTAGAACTAGCGGTTAAATGCATTTACACCATTTTGGCATTGGAATTTAAAAGATGGCTTTGTTTTGTATTAATTTGAAAATGTGTATCTTTGCCGCTGGTCATACTAGTGCTCATTACACACTGATTGTATAAGACAAATCGCCCAAAATGTCCCTGTCTTCCTTTGATCCCCCTCCCTCGCCTCACATGTTTTTCATTCATGTTCCAATCCGGCCGCAGCGCCGTTAGCCGCTAGCTCCACGTCTCCCTGAGGACCTGCATGGCCCTCTTCCCGGCCCCTCCCCCTCCTCACAACAGAACTGCGGTATCCAGGAGACACGACACACCGCCTCCCCATTGGCTGAGGAAGGCTCGAGGGGCGGGGCTTGTGTGTAAAGAGAGAGAGAGAGGAGAATCAGAGGAGCGGGGGGAGTCGAGGGATGCTGAGGAGAGATGCTCTGGACCATATGAGACCCAAAACGCGAGGAAATAAACCGAAAGAACACATTTGTGAAACCCAAGAAGATTGGAGCACGCTGCTATCTCTTCAACTCAGCCGCCAATAACTCCAAGTAGGAACCAACGCAACATTTCTACAACCAGGATTTGATTAATTAAGCTTCACAGACTGTCCGCAGTACGCCGTCTACATTAAGGTTCAAATTGTGCATCGTGAAACCATATTGCCCCCAAGGAAACAAGCTAGTCGAGTTAATTAGCCTAGCCATCTTCTGCTAGCTTAGTGTTTATCCGGATCTGCTGCATTGTGAGGAGGCTGGTGGGAGACAGAAGAGGAGAAGGGAGGTGTCTGTGATTCAAAGAGGACTCGGCTACCACGTTCGGATTTGCACGGCGTCTTCTTGCTAGCTTTTGCAGTAAGAAACTTGGAGGATCACCAAAATGCATAAGGACTGACTCTGACTCTGAATGTGCTGATTTCTTGGCAAAAATACAAAAATAGTGCAAATTTTAAGCTAACTAGCCTAGCCGAGATCAGATCTTTCGCAAACAGCTGATATTGCGGTTGGCAAAGCTACGAGGGGAGGTGCCTGGATTTTCAAAGCAGAAGTAGTAGAAGGAGGAGAACCAGAGGAGGCCCAGACAAAATTAGGATAGGCTTCTACTGGCGAAACTTAGAAGCCTATTGCAACAAAAAATTATATAATATAAAAGGTCAAGCTACACTTAAGCCATTAGCAAACATCTGAGACTGTGTTCCTCTTGTCAAAACAGGAGGAGCAGGAGAACGAGGAAAAGTGTTGTAGGAGGATGCTAAGCTCCTAAATAGCATCCCAGGACGTAGCCACATCCCGATGCTAACCGGCCTGTAGCTTCTCCCCGGGGCAGGCCAAGGTGGCAGGAGAGGCGGAGGAGAGAGGGAGGAGCGCGGCTGTGGAGGAAAGCGCTGCTGTGTGGTGTGGAGGTCTGAGAGACAGGAGGGACAGGGGCCGCGCGGGGAGCCAGGGGCAGGAGGGGCAGGGGTCGGAGGCGGGGTCGGACGAGCGGGACGGGCTGATGGCGCGCGGCACTGGCTCCG
>KN484649.1:10184-45897 GCA_000787095.1 Periophthalmodon schlosseri
GGCACAGGATGGGACTGTTCAACACCCTGCTGAGGTGTAACCTGCCCCCCGACACGCAGAAAGTGGTGGTCTTCGTCATCATGATGCTCCTCATCATCATCAACGTGGTCCTGATGTTCCTCCTGGCCTTTCAGTAGAGCCGGAGAGGGGACGGACAGGGCGGAGGAGCTGGACTATGGACTATGGGCTAACATTATAAACTCAAAGCGCTACACCAGAAAGGAATTATTTATACTCTCTTCTGTGCACACAGATATTGGCAGCAAAGCAAGTGAAGTGCCTTGCCCATGGACACTACGGCAGGATACATAGAGAGGATAGAACCATCAGCCTCTACTGGACACTCAAAACCAAAAAAGACATAAGCGGCCCATGGACACTACAGCAGGATGCATAGTGACCGAACCACCAGCCTTTAGGGGTTATTCTACCTCTATTGGACACTAAAAGCATTTTACATGAAGGATAAGCCAGTCACAGTGTGTGCAGACATTGGTGGAAAGGCAAGTGAAGTGCCTTGCCCATGGACACTACAGCAGAATACACTGAGGGGATCAAACCATCAGCCTCTATTGGACACTCAAAGAGCTTTACATGAAAGATAAAACCAATCCCACTCAAATAAAACAGTGTATGCAGACATAGGTGGCCTTGCCCATGGACACTACAGCAGGATGCAGAGGCGTGATCGAACCACCAGCCTTTAGGGGTTAATTTACCTCTATTGGACATTCAAAGCGCTTTACATAAAGGATAAATCAATCTCACTCAAATACAAACTGTGTGTAGACGTAGATGGCAAGGAAAGTGAAGTGCCTTGCCCATGGACACTACAGCAGTATGCACTGGTAGTGGAAGTGATGAAACCGCCAAGAGGTAAAACTATCTCTGCAATACACTCAAAGCAAAGAAAACAACCAGTGCGCCTGAGTATGCAGACATCGGTGGCAAGGCAGGTGTAGTGTCTTGCCTAAGGACACAACAGCAGTATGTATTGCAAGTAGCGGGGATCAAACTACCAACCTACGGGTCAGTGGGCAGTTGTGTCAACGAACAGTGCCACAGCAGCTCCAATAATGACCTTTCGGAGTTGAAGTTAGCTCAAGTTGTCCCCAAGTCTGATTTCTGTTCTTAACTTTTTATTCAATGCTGCTGGGACAAACTGTCAGGAACCCCTCTCTAGATCTGAGCCAGAATCCTGATCCGAAGTCCTGACTTGGGACTTAAGTTGGACAATGGACTCCCCTGTCAATAGAAACCAAACCAAGGGACTTCCCGTGGCGAGGTAACAGAGCTAACAACTCTGCCGCAGGTCTGGTCTGACTGGAGCAGGGCCGGTCAGGAAGGGACAAGAGGGCGCATGGGGGTCCAACATGGCTGCCGCGGCACCCAGGTACAGATGGAGTGTGCATGTTTACTTTGACGGGAAAATGTGTTGAATTGGTTTTCATAGTTTCATGGTGGAGAATCCAAAAAGTTTGAAAATAAAATGTATATTATTCAGTGCCAAATTGGGCATAACTCATGTGTATGTGAAAAAGCTTGAAGAAAATATTGAAACTGAAAATGTGAACAATTTTAGCCTCTGCTGTTGCTAGTTGCATTAGATAACTCGCGTAGTGGTGAGTCTGCCACCTATTTGTCTCCATGGAGATGTTATTGCGTTACCTGGAATGTTCCACAGTATGGCAGTTAACGATCTATGATTCAGTTATAGGCGTTTTTATTGCTGAACAATACTTCGGGAAATGCTTTCATATTGTGAGTGGGCTCATTTCTCTATAGATCTGACCTGTAACTTGACCTTGTGCTTGTCTCCAGGTGATAGATATGCTTAATAACATAGTGTGGAGATATATCTGTATAAGTCGCAGACCCCCCACCAGAAAAGTTACACAGTGCACCTTTAAGTTACCAGAATGTCCCTTGCACCATTTAAGATTCTCAGTCCACAAATCCATGGCTTTCAGAGTGATGTATATCTAGAACTGTTGCCAGAGCAATTATAAATTCAAAACTAAAAACTATGTCTTTGGAATGGGCAAAAGTCCTCACAATATCACCTCAACAGGAAGCTGAAAGGGCTGGGTTCATGTGACATCACAACTTTCTAAAATCCCTCTAGTTTAAACTGAGCTGGAGACAGGTCAGAATTCTATGGTGGAATTTGCTGTTTTACTGTCAGGTTGCAGATTTCTTGACCTGGTTTATGGGTAATATCTCTGTCATTTTTGGGCCTATCCACATGAAACAAAAACCTGCACAAAGTTCAACATCTTCTCTGTCAGTATAAATAAACAAAAGTGACATGTTTTTTCACAATAGCCTCAGAAAGTGGTGCCATTATTCAAGTCCAAAGACGATTGTTGTCAGCTGAAAGGACTTGAAGCCGTAAGATTGCTATGGCATGTTTCTGGAGCCAGTCAAGGTTCAACTGTTTTTTTTGCTCATCAGCTAAAAACAGTCAATCTTCCATAGAGTTATATAGGTCCCTGCGCTACATCTGAAATCATCAAATTCTAGAACGTGAATGCAACCTACTCAGTCTGTTCACTGATATTCCACAAGCCAAGTTTTTGCTTAGATATAGATTTTTACAGGCACATTTTTGCTTTAGTTTAGTTTCACTCTGGAGAGAGAGCTGCATGTTTGAACCTCACATTTTTTCCTGACACCTGGTTTTGTTTTTGCCACCTCCCTACATGAGGCAGTTCACATACAGTCTTTTTAATGGTGTTTATGCATAATCCTGTATGAGAGGTATTTCTTATGAATAAAGATGAAGTACAGAAAGTGCTCAAAGGGTCCTAGTTTGTACAAATATTTGCGATTTCACTTTAGTCTCAATATAATGACTTTGTGCAGGTGCATCTGAATTCATATTTAATAAAAGTCCCATACCCAGATAGTTTCCAGATAGATGGTCTTGACTTTTACCAGAACTAGTATAAGAAAGATACATTTTTTTTGTATTGTTTGCATCTTGTATATATAATAATAAATTCCATTCTCCCCATTCTCAGACAACATGCCCATAAACAACGAAGGCCCAGCTGAATTCAGTTAGAACACATTATGTCTGCTACTCAGTAATACACTTAAGGCTGTCTGTTTGGAACATTGTAATTAGACCTGTCACAATAAAAAAAGTGCGATATATTATTATGGAAAAATATCACGATACACAGTAATAGTGAAACTACTACTACTACTACTACTACAATAACCCTAAAGCAGGATCATACCAGTAAACTTCTTTGCTAAATGAATCATATTGAAACAATGTGGCCAGCAATAAATAAATAGCACTATTTAACAGTTTAGTAGTTAGTTTTAGTATCTATAATGTGTCATAGAAGTAAATTATTCAACCAGCTACAGCTCAAATGTTATCCCATAGGTTTAATACTACCAAAAAAACAAAAGTAAATGCTCTACTAGCGTAAAAGGAAAATGTACACGGTATAATTATTGAGTTTGAAAAGATATTGTTCAATTTATTCTATATTGAACGATAAGTTGATTAAGTGATCATCATGACTGGCCTAATTAATAGTACATTCTATTGATAAGTGAGGGCCAGGTCAATGGAGGTGGAGCTAAACACTGGTGCTAGCTGATTGACACATAGATGGAGAAAATAAAAACATAAAACTAGAAGCCTGATTGCGCATTGTGCCAATTCTGCCACTGTACGACCACTAACACAGAAGAATGTGGACTGTTGGAGCCGTTGCTTTAAAGCTGGTTTCTCTGCTCACCCATTTATGAAGAGCATAAAGTATTTAAAGGTCCTATGTATTTTTAAGGCTGTGTAAACTACATTTGGACACAAAAACACTGATATTCCAAATTGAATTACTTGCAAATGGAAAAGAAGTTATAGCAACAGGGACCCATCTCTGCAATGAAAAATAAACAAATACTAAATAAAATACTCAACACTGAAGTAAAGGCGTTAAGCATCTGTGGGGTAAAATGTCCATCATGCAATTATATTGTACCCAAAACTATATCTCAAATTTAAATGTTTAATAACTTGATGGTTTAAAGTTTGACTAAACACGTAAACTCCGCCCGCAACCACAATTCAAATAGAGCTGGTGTTTGCAATCAGAAACACAAGGCTGTAATCAGGGCAGTGCAGTGTGATGTCATGTAGTACTTGAAATTGTAGTCACCAATGGAGGCAACACACACTCAGTTTTTGACTGTTTTTGACCAGAAAGCTGCAAGTGTACCTAGTTTGCACTAAAATTGTATAAAAAAGCACTAGGAACAGTAGAAAATGCTATTAGAACACCATATAAACCGTTTAGTAGCAGAAAAAGTTGTGTTTAGTATTTAGTTCCACTTTAAGTTTCAGTGATTTTAAAAAAGATTATATATCTTGTGATCATAGTTCATAGTTGATTAGCCCTCTTCAAGCTTCAAGCTCTTTGAAGGACCTTGTGTTCTTGTGTCATCTATTAGTGATGGGTCTCTCCTCTACACTGCCATCTTCAAGGACCTCCACCAAACCCTGTTAAAAATACCTCCAGTGCCTGTGTGATAATGTGTGCTGAGTGCAGAGAGGCTGGGGGAGTGTTGCCTGGATACTGCACAAGGACTGTTCTCTGGCGGCCATCTTGGATCAGTGAGCTCGCAGTAGAATGACAAATGAGTGTTGTGTTCAGAGACACAGAGCACACATGGGGGGATCCGGGGCAGCTGATGGTGCATTCACTGTCCCGGCCTCCTGCTCTCAGCATATGGGGCACTGTGGTGAGTTTAGGGACACAGCTAATGGTGCATTCACTGACCCTGCTGTAGGTTTTGTGCAAGCTAAGCACTGCTGACTGGAGAGCTTAGAAAAAATATTGTTGTAAAATGAGAAAAACACATATAGTGCTAAAACTTGCCTGTAAATGCAAATTATATGTTCAAGCATAACACAAAATGAAATAAACCATACAATCAACCTTAAAGGCGCTTTACCTGATTTTTACTGTTTTAAAAATGTGGAAAAACAAAACTAGTTCATTTTAAACAGTTTGCAGTGGTACAAAGTTATTCGTGACTTATCTTGTGCATTCCGAGCATCCTATTTATTCACCACGATCCGTTTATTTAAGTATTTTTCACAACTTTCAGGGACCAGATCAGAGTTTTGCCGCCACGGCAAGGCTAACAACAACTAGCATGCTACTGCACTCTTTCTGATTATCAGTCAATAAAACGCTTTACAATTAAGTGTGTTTATTTAATTGATTTATTTTACTTATACAGATAGATATTGGTTTCAAACACGGCCATCCAATCAGATTGGTTTATTCCAGTGACGCATGTGAAACGACAGAGCTCATTGGACACCCACCATTTTGAACAGAATGACATGTCTCCCACCTCAGATTAAGTGTTTAGTGCTTTGCTCATTGATCCTGGAGAAATCTACAGTATTTTTCAATCCCCTGTGATACTTTTTGCTTTCTTTTCACATAAGCAGACCATGTGTGTCCCTGCTGGCTAATCCTGTCAATCACACGTTCTGTCCTGTGTTGCAGCTGATCAGTGATGGCAGCGTGGTGTACGCGGAGGCTCTGTGGGATCATGTGACCATGGATGACCAGGAGCTGGGTTTTAAGGCGGGTGACGTCATTGAGGTGGTGGATGCCACGAACAAAGAGTGGTGGTGGGGCCGCATCCAGGACAGTGAGGGCTGGTTCCCCGCCAGCTTTGTACGGGTGAGACCTGAGCACCAGAGCGGAGCACAAAGCTACACCGCTAAGGCCTAACTATTGTACAGACAGTATTTGCAATATTCATTTTAAAATCAGGATTCATTTCACACAATTTAAACCCATCCAGGATCCAGGATGTAAGATCAGAGAGAAGATATGAAATATGAACTGTTAAACTAATACAAGAATCCCATGCATTTCAGAATTTACTGATACCAGACACTCAGAGCCAGAACAGAGAAATGCACTGGATCGTATCAGTTTTAGTTTAGCTCAATCAATGTAATAAGATTATTTCCTAGCTTCTATTATCCTATAACATTTAATATTTTATACAATGCAGTATAAAGTTATACTTATTTAGCAAATTATATAAACTCTTGGGATCATATTTTTTATTATTATTGGTCAATATCATGCATTAGTAAATTGTTAGAGCCTAAATATCAATATGGGTAAAAGCTGATTAGAGCATCTCCAGTCCAAACTACAGGGTCAGCAGCCAGCAGGTTGTATATGTCCAGAATACGACCACAGGGAGACGCAGGCACATTCAGGATACTGCATTATTCAAATCATCGCAGCCTTTGGGGTTTGCTCACTACTACTATTCAATATTTTGAATGTAATTAATATGCATTCACACATGGTCCCAGTAGATACACACTCACTTAGGGGGAGTGCTTTGCATAGTAATCATTTATATTATACTGTCCTTACCTGACCTGTACACTGCAGTGAACTACAGAAGTGAAAATGACTTTTATCTCCTTGGAGACAGCGCCAAGTTACAGGTCAGAGAGGTGTGTGGAGAGGTGACTATGTTCACACTTGTGTCTGTGTTGTGCAGTTGCGTGTGAACCAGGACGAGCCCATGGAGGAGTACCTGTCCCACCTGGAGGAGGGGCAGTCGGGGCAAGACGACCCCTCACGCCTGGGCCTGTACCTGGGACCCAGCCTGCCGTGCAAAGAGCAGATGAGATCCAACGTCATCAATGAGATCATGAGCACCGAGAGGGACTATATCAAGCACCTCAAGGACATATGCGAGGTACAGTGTGTAGTATGTAGTGTGTGCCTCTGTGTAGTATCTCCTTTGTATACTATCTACAGACATGTCCCTCACACATGTGTACTCCTCAGGGCTACATAAAGCAGTGCCGTAAGCGCACGGACATGTTCTCCGAGGAGCAGCTGAGGACCATCTTTGGAAACATTGAGGAGATCTACCGCTTCCAGAGACGCTTCCTCAAAGCTCTGGAGAAGAGGTTCAACAAGGAGCAGCCCCACGCCAGCGAAGTGGGAGCCTGCTTCCTCCAGCACGTAAGTCCACAGCTCCTGACTGGAATCGGACTAGGACTGTCCTAAGAGGTGATTGGTTGAAAGGCATAGTTAGCTGGTTGTGATTGGCTGACAGTTACAGACAGAAGACAGGAGAAAGTCCTCCTGGTCTTTATCTTTCCACTTAATGCTTTTGTGATGGGTTGTGATGGATGTCGTGATGTTTGGGTTGCTGGTTCTATTTCTGACTTTGCATTTGTATGTTCCTCTACAGCAGACGGAGTTCCAGATCTACTCGGAGTACTGTAATAACCACCCAAACGCGTGCGCGCAGCTGTCCAGGCTGGTGAAGCTCAATAAGTATGTGTTCTTCTTCGAGGCGTGCCGTCTGCTGCAGCGCATGATCCACATCTCCCTGGACGGCTTCCTCCTCACACCTGTCCAGAAGATCTGCAAGTACCCTCTGCAGCTGGCTGAGCTGCTCAAGTACACCAACCCCCAGCACAGGTGGACACCAAGGGTTTGCTTATTTTGTCTCAAGTGTTTGTTAATGTACTATTTTGAGAAGGGGAAAAAAATAATATAAAGCAGAGCTGGTTAGTACTGAGTTACATTTACTCTTACTTCAGTAAAAGTATTGGTGACTCTTCCCACTGTGAGTAAGTCTACAAGTGACAAAGGTTTAGGTTGACAATATTTGAACATTTGTGTTTCTTGCACCACTCCTTCAGATATGATTTAGTTTGTGTAACCGGTGTAATATTTGTCCTTCCAATTTCATTAACTTTAAATTATAAATCTCTCTTACTTTAAATTACAAATACTTTTTACTCTTACTTGAGTAATTTCTTGGACCACTACCTTGTACTTCTACTTCACTAATATTATTTTTAATTAACGTTACTGTTACTTGAGAACAGTTTTTTGGCTACTCTACCCACCTCTGATAAAAAGTAATAAAGGCCAGTACTATGACTACGACTACACAAATGTAAACAAATGTACAGTTATTTATGTACAGTTCTGTTTAAACAACAATTATCAGAAGGGACACAGTGAAGATCAGAGTCAGATCATTATTATCATTATAAAAATACAAATTTTCCTATCTCAAATCAACATTATTATAAGGATTAGAGTTAGACATTTGAAACACCTTATTTTAAATGTATGCTCTGCCATTTTTGAACCCCCACTTCTTTCAAACATTACCTTAGAGACCAGGACCGTAACAGTTACATTTATTGAATTTTACTCAAATTTTAATCTTTTCTCTTTCAGTTTTCAACCTTTCTTATTAAAGGCACAGTATATAACTTTTAGCTAAAAATTGCACTGAAAACGTGTCCTTAAAGTTAGCAGGTTTGCATCTCCACAGACCTGACTCTTATTTGGCCTGGAGGAGGCTCCTGCTTGTTTACCTGGAAATGTTGTTCCTTTGGCTAAACATTTACGTAATTATACATTATGTAAATGTTTACTGTTTGTATTGTCACTGTTCTTGTCTGTTTTAAAAATGGACCATGAGTCCGGAATAAAGATGAATTGAGTATTTCACAGTATGGCATAATACCATGGAGGATGTTCCAAAGTATGGTTTTAACTTTCTATTTCCATGGAATCATGCAGGTGACATGCCACCTCCAGAAAGTTACGTACTGTATCTTTAATTCAAATGTATTTATTTTTGTACAGGCAAAAATCAAACACCTTGCAAGTTTTTCACAAAATTGTAGATTTAACCAACAGAAAGTTCGAAAAAGTGAAACAGTCATTGGTCAATAACAGACAGGCAGATTAACCATGCACATGGAGAACTGTCCCAGAGTGCCCCCTGTCCTGAGACTCTCCATCTCAGACACGATAAACAAATTATTTATGTTCTCATTACTCTGCACTTGACTTATTTATTGCTAATAATGGCACATTGGTTTGACATTAGCATGTCCTGTTTCCTCTCCTTGTGCTGTAGAGACTACAAAGACGTGGAGGCCGCGCTGGATGCCATGAAGAACGTGGCTCGCCTCATCAACGAGAGGAAGAGACGTCTGGAGAACATCGACAAGATCGCCCAATGGCAGAGCTCCATCGAGGACTGGGAGGTCAGAGGAACATCTCACACTGGAGCACTATAGGTTTATATAGACAAGAGTCTGTTTTACAGGAGAGGACAAACAAAAAGATCCTAAGCTCAAACAAACTAATACACTTAAAACTACCCTTTGGTTCTCATTACCCATAAGTCCGACCTAACCCAGTTTGTGTGTGTGTGTGTGTGCTTGTATTTGCGCAGGGTGAGGACATCCTGAGCTGCAGCTCGGAGCTCATCTTCTCTGGAGAGCTGACCAAACTGTCCCCTCCTCAGACCAAGGGTCAGCAGAGGATGTTCTTCCTCTTTGACCACCAGATGGTCTTCTGCAAGAAGGTGTGAGCCCTGACACACATGTACAAGTGTTTACCAGCGGCATCAATCAATCAGTCAAACTTTATTTTAAAGCACTTTTCATACTAAAGATGTAACACAATGTACTTTATAGTCCATAAAAAACAATCTCTTCAACAATTTGCTCTTCAACCCAACCAACCTACCCCCACTGCTGTCTTACCCCACACAACCAAACAACCCACACACAGTCACATGCACAGTCTGTGGAGTGCTGTGGACATTAAATTCATTTGATGAAGTCTAGTCTTATCTAGTCTAATGCTCTCTCTGTCTCCTGTGTCCCCCGTGTCTTCAGGACCTCCTGCGCAGGGACATATTATACTACAAAGGCCGGGTGGACATGGACCAGATGGAGGTTGTGGACGTGGAGGACGGGAGGGAGAAGGACTTTAACGTGAGTGTGAAGAACGCTCTGAAGCTGCGGGCACGCTCTGGAGACCAGCTCCTTCTGCTGTGCGCCAAGAAGCCCGAACACAAGCAGCGCTGGCTCAGGGCTTTTGGAGACGAGAGGAGACAGGTGCTGGCAGACCGCGAGACAGGTAACACACACACACATACACCTACAGTAGCCATCACACACACGCATATACACATACAAACACACACTGGGTTCCCATGCTTCTTGGGGACATTACACTGACTTACATTCATTTCCTGGAGACTGATCCTAACCTCAATAATTGTCACTTCTTGCCTTAACCTTAACCCAAACCTTATTCTGAAAGGAGCTGTGCCTGGTACTGTAATTTGCCGTATGTTTGAAGTCGGTGTATATGGTACCTCCAGACCTGCTGTATGATTTGTGGGCACCGAGCACTTACGTCAGTTTTGATACATCCCGGAGAGTGCCTCATTTTGGTCATACAACAAACATACGCACCGATATTACCAATGAAAATAATGTCTGGTGGATTTGATCAAGGGGCGATGGAATAGTACTTTATAGTAAAATATATACAAAGAACCATATTTATTAAGAAACATTTTTCAAACGAACTCTTCATTTGATTAGCTGTTGATTTTTGCTGACAGAGAAGATGTTGAACTTTGGGTTAGTTTGTAGTAACATGACCATAACCATTGCAGGTTTCTCTCTGACTGAGGTGCAGAAGAAGCAGGCCATGTTGAACGCCTGCAAGAGCCACCCCACAGGAAAGCCCAAAGGTACAGGCTCACCACACTGGCCACATGGACGTCACGAGGACTAATGGTCTCATCCTGACTAGTTGACTATAAAAAATAACCATAGCAGTATTTTGATAATCATAATAGTTATCTGGACTATTGATACTTTGCAGCCGATGTCATCAACATTTCCTGGGGGAAGTGAAGCTAACTGGAGGCACTGCTCTGTTAGAAGCTCTGTTACTCAAGTTAAACTAAATGCAAGGCTTATTTTTACACAGTCTGACCAGAGAGAAATGACTTAGTTAGAACTACAACAGGTGAGCTGATTTGTGCTGTTAAACAAGTCCCTCTCAAATAACATAACAGTCACAAGCTCGCTAGCGTTAGCCAACAGTTTTTCAGTTAGTCACTCTCACGTATTTGTTGAAAATCAAACACTCAAACAGGACCATGAACGCTCGGATTGATCACAGACTCCTGAAAATGTGTTGTTTAAATCAATTTTTGTTTTTTTTTTTCTTGAGTGTTCAGACTGTCTTAGGTTTCTCAAGTTGTGGTATACAGTTTTGTATCGTGCTTTTGTATATTTATGGAGAGTTGTTGTGTGGGAGCATGGGTGACGTGGGCTTGTGGGCTAAACATTACACAGAATCTTATAGCTAACTGTAAGGAGGGTTTAAATAGAGCCCGAGAGAGATGGATGGTAGAAATATCACAAAAATAGATTTTCATAATACCTCCTCTTTAAAGTCAGGGCTTGTATTAGTTGGTTTACACACAGTTTATGATTGATCCCTGGTTTAACCCCATTTTCCTCTTCTTTCCCATAACATTCCTTGATGTTGTTGTTGTTGTCTTTCTTCAGCAGTGACCCGGCCGTACTACGACTTCCTGGTCCGGCAGAAGCACCCTTCCCTCCCCACGGCTCTGCCCCAGCAGCAGGTCTTCATGCTGGCCGAGCCCAAGCGCAAGTCTGCCTCCACCTTCTGGCACAACATCGGCAGGCTCACCCCCTTCAAGAAATGAAGCGCTCCTCCTCACCAGACTAATGAACTGAACAGAGGAGCGGGGACTATATGAAAGCACTTTATAGTGGAGAGCAATCAGACAATGGGCCTATGCCACTACTACTACTATCACTACTGCTACTACTACTATTACTACTACTACTACTGCTGCCAGTGATCCGACTCCTGACTGTGCTGCCATCGAAGTACCATTACCTTTTGCCAATGTCTCTGTGTGCCAGCCGCTTGGATTGACTTTTGTGTTTTTTCTAAAAGGGATCCAGAGGAGACAGAGTAGCTTCATCATTCAGAGACCACCTGTTCTGCTCTGCTTGGTTGTTTTTTTATGCCAGATGCCCTTCCTTTCACAACTATTAGAGACTAGAGTGGGCAATGTTTTAACCCACAGACCAGGAATTGAACTGGCTACACTCTGATTCATAATTTATTGCCTAACCTACTACCAGAGGTGAGTAGAGTAGCCAAAAAGTACACAAGAGCATCATTACTTTTCATAATAATATAATGATATAGTAGAGGTCTAAGAAATAATAAAAAAGTACTACGGAATCTACTACTAAAGTAACTTCTGATTTATAATTTGAAGTCATTGTAATTGGAATGAATTATGAACAAAATCTGGTGTTTTCAAAGGATTTCTACTCAGACAAGTACAATTTGACTAAAAGTACTACTATCCACCTTTGCCTACTACTCTACTGAGGTACATAGACCCTTTAGGCTAAGAGTTTGAACCTAGGTAGCTCTAGCAAGTGACAACCATTAGAGATATGCATTTTACTTTTGCATTTGTAAGTATTTGTAAGTTAACGGAAAAATACTTACAGAAATGTTGACTCCACAATAGTTTTTCAACGTATCTAAAGATTACATACTTTACTAAAAAAAATACATTTTAAAATACGTTAAAATAAAAATTGTAGATTTTTTTTTTTGTTCCGTTATAAAACTACTCTGGGAATTCCAAATTGTAGCTCATTTAAATTTAAAATTACCTAAAATGACTAACTATTAGATCTGATGTCAGTTAATTATTGAAATGTGTTATGGCCAATTTCTCTTTGCCTCCAGTCTCCTCCATTTCAGAATTTTGAATACTCTACATTTTAAAGGGTCTATTCACTGCAGTACTTTGGAGTGACTCGTGCATGTTTGAGCAATATTTTATTATTCGCTTATTTATCGCTTATTATCAAGACGCCATATTACTGATCAACTCCCGTTTTCACCATCCCCGGTACACAGCCACTGCTCTTTACTTAATTCCTTCTCCAATTTTATTTTCTTAATCGGTGATGCGCGTAGGATTTGACAGCGTTGAATAGTAATTTTGGTACAAATGAACAAAAATCTGTTGCTCGCTAACGTGATCTGCAGCTTTCCATCGGAGGTGCCGACAGCAACACGGCTCTTTGTTGTGATGACGTTTATGACAGCTCCCATTGGGCACCGCAGTTTTCTAACGCAGAACTCAGCGTACTGGTTTCTTTTATTAAGTAATTTTACATCAATATTGCGATTCTGGGCACCGCGTTTTCTAACGCAGAACTCAGCGTACTGGTTTCTTTTATTAAGTAATTTTACATCAATATTGCGATTCAAAATGTCCAAATTATAAGATAATGTTTCACGGATGTCATACATTACATCTACATAGCAGACATAAGCATTATAGGTCTTCTTTAACTATCATTTGAGTCCCTCAGCTTTAGCCTCATGTTTGTACCAGCAGAACAGGTGGGGTCTGTAGTTTATCACACTACCATATCTGTAGACCTCTGCAGCTTGTTGAGTTTGTGGCTGGCACCTCTCTCTCTCCTCTCTGGTGTTCTTTAAGTGCCATTGGACTTGTGCGATGAGACCCCTGGTGGACGTGCATGGATGTGCTCAAACATACTGTGAACTTTTGATACAGGCGCCCCCTTGCTGTACAGTATGTAGCTGCAGATGTCCGCTTCCCACGTGCTGCCTCGCTCACGGCTTTGGACCAGCCCCTCCCCTCTCTGTGAAAAAAACAAACATATTTATAACATTTATAAGTCATAGTGGATTTAACTCTGCATACCAAATATGGAGTGTCCTGTGGGTGTGTTCAGACTTGGCAACGCCGGGCGCAGGCTGTAGTGAATACGGTACATGTCAATGAGAATGTTATGGAAATTATGAAGGTTATGTTTGAAATTGTATATATATATTTTTTTTCTTTTGGTAAATTATATCAAGAATTATGTTGATTTGAGAGATTTTGTGTCAAAGGCACATTGCAAAATTATTTAAAGTGCATATGACAGATTTGACTACAAATTTTACAAAAATGTAGTTAACATCATTATATTTAAGATTTCCCAAAAAAATAAGTTAAGTTTAACATTTTATTTCCTTGTTGGACATAGGCAACAGATATGACATAACGGAAGAAATTCCATAACTCTTACCCAGTGGTAGAAAATAAAAGTACTGCACTTAAATACAGTTTTTAGGTATCTGCACTATACTTAAGTAGATTTAAAGTGGGCACTTTTTTACTTTTGCTTCACTACATTTGAGAGCAGTTATCTGTACTTTCTCCTCCACTACATTTTTAACTGAACTGAAAAATGTACTTTTCATTTGATTGGAGGTGTTACTGTTAGTACTATCATCTCAAAATTTGCGTAAATACTTTTACTTTTTACTCTTTAAGTAATTTTTTAAGCAGGTAGATTAGTACTTTTACTTAAGTTGATTTTTTATGTGATACTTTTACTTTTACTTGAGGTTTCTTTTTGCTCCTGTGGCTGTACTTTTACTTAATTAGCAAAACTGATTAGGCTACTTCGCCCACCGCTGTTGTTACCTAGCAACCATACTGTTAACAAGGGCCAAAACCAAACTCTAAATTGCACAATAGTTAAGACTAGACTAATACAATTAAATGACAACACATTTATTTTGTTAAATCGATGTTTAAAGTGTCAGAAAAATGTCTTCCTTGCGCATAAGTGGTCCCTGGAGGGATTATGTTTTAGAACTCACAACTCAGCGCTACTTCCTGTATTTTTGTACTTTTCTTTTCAACTTTTTTTCACAAACTGCCACTTAACTGATGTAAAACTATGATAAATACTTATCACAGGTACTATGAGACACATGAAAACCTGTCATATGCACTTTAAAGGTTCAATTACAGACATTTTATCCTATGAAAAAGAATCGTACACAGAGCTGATAATTGTGCCTCACTACGTTGGCACCTCAGCGTTGGTCCTTCACATTGTGTACCTCATAATCTATAGATAATGATTAAATACAATGGGTTGGCTTCTCTTCTAGTTGCCATTGGATAAACTCATGGAATAATTTTTCAAAAGATTTCTAATATATGTGGTTTGGTGACACATTTCAAATATGGAAATACACGTTATGTTAGGGGTGGGCAATATATCGAAAAATTGAAAATATTGTAATTGTTATTCTGAAGATATGCAAAATTAAAATATAGTCTATATAGTATATTCTATTAATGAAACAATTTAAAATTACAGGAAAAGAGCTGAGTAAAAATAAAATGAGCAGAAACATCTTCTAGTGCAATCTCCCAAACCTGAAAACCTTGAAATTGAGTGTTTTTGACAAGAAATCTGCAAATGCACCTAGTTTGCACTAAAGTTACCAAAAAAATGCAGTAGATAATGCTACACCGTGTACACAGTTTAGTAAAAAAAAAGTGGAATTAGTGTTTTGTTCCATTTTAATATTGTTCCAGAGATAATGCAAAAAATATATTGCGATATAAATGTTTTACAGTATGGCCCACCCCTACTTTATGTATCTATTTTAAGCAGTGGACTTGCATGTTACTAAACTATTTCTCTTAGCTAAGTTTTGAGAGATATTTTATATTTTGCTGCTGAACTGACTGAGTCTGGGTAAACAGAGCACGCCCCGGCCTACACTGAAGTTGAATGGTTAAGTTTTGCTTGCACCACATGTAGCGCCTCCTGGTGGGCATGGATTAGTATTACCGTTCTGTTAGATTGTACTGTACATACATAAAGAGAGATATATTTATGGCGTTTTGTGTATATCTGACAATGAGGTGGGTGGGAAAAGTGAAGGAGCCAAGTGTAAACACACCCTGACCCTTGACCCCTGACCTCTGCACTCCTGCGGTGTGCGGCCCCTCCCCCTCTGTAAGTGCATTCATACTGGACTTTTCTGCTCATGGAATATTAAACATTCCTCTACTTCTAAACACGGTGTTGTTGTCATATTTGATCTGAACCACAGTGGCAGAGTCGTTAACAGTCTGTAGCGATCGTTCAGCTTCATTAAAGGAACTGTATGTAGCCTGCGCTCTAACTGTTTACAGGGCCCATTTTACGCTTTTTTCTGATCTATGTTATAATGTTGTTTCCCCATCACAAACATACCTGGAATTGTGTTTTGTTTAATTTACACATTTTTAACACGCAAACCCCTAAATTTACTCTGTGTTCTTCTCTAAAAAACACCTTGTGATGTCATGTGGTAATACAGGAAGTGCTCCATTGTGTTTTTAAACTCCATACACCTTCACTAGAATCATTTGAATAATGTCAGCCCTGGAATTGCCCGTCTCTACTGAACAAAAGGTAAAAGGCAGCTATTAACTTGATGACTACCACTACTTGATGTCACAAGGTGGAACAGAGCATTTTACGCTTTGGAGATATAGACAGACTAATAAACCAGGATTACTCAAATATGTGAATGAAACAAAACCCAACTCCGGTTATGTTTTTGATAAGGTAACAGCATTATAAGAGAACAGAGTCCTTTTAGGTTTAAAACAACTGGATTTCAACATTGAAATAGCAACACAAATGAGAGACTCATGTGAGGCTCATTCTGTTTTCTGATTGGACAAACGTCTTGAGAACCAAAACACCATCAACATTGAATAGCAACACAAATGAGAGACTCATGTGAGGCTCATTCTGTTTTCTGATTGGACAAACGTCTTGAGAACCAAAACACCAAATTATAACATAAACAACTTGGCCATCATGTCCAATGTTTTTGTAATTAAGAATAAATCAGCATGTTTACCTTGTATAGGTCCTTTAAATGATGGGTCATGCCAATATATCGATCCCTACTTTTAACAGTATTTACAACTCACTTACACAAGGACAGCTTCTTAAACATCATTTTATTTTCAACATACTTTTATTTACATCTGAATTAGTCATACAACATTTTAAGGTCTAAATAACAAAATATTATACAATTACCTCCATACACAATCACATTCAGTTATAATAAATATGTAAATTCTCTTGTATGACATGCACAATTTTTTAATAAAATCTAAGTAAAGGTGGATATATTGACATTGCCTGGGATCCAGAATACAGTACTTTATGAAGGTGCAAGACGCGGTGAATCCTCCCTCCCCCTCCCTCCCCCACCCCGAGTTCAGATGGGAATGATTGACAGGTGGATTAGCCAATCAGATTTAGCTGCTTACGAGGAAACTAGAAAAGGAAAGAATCTATATCACAGTGGACTGAAAAACATCATGGATTTCTGCAGAATCAATTCGTTCAACTTCGTTCATCTGAAGTGAGAGAAATGTCATTTTGTCCAAAATGAAGGGTGACCTATGAGCTCCTTTGTTTCACATGCGTCACTGAAATAAATAAAACTAATGATGATGATTATGTTTGGTTCTGGCTTGAGGCGCAACGAAGAAAGTGGGCAGTGGGACCAGGCTGATATCCCTCTCCATAAAAAAATACAGAAAGATGTCAGTCTGGACTTGCCAGGCACATATAATGTAGGAAACAGTCAAAATTATGACAGTTTAACAATAAAGATCCATTATTGTCAAAACATGTTGCTACATTGGTGATCTAATCTTACATTCCTTGTGGAAATCGTGTATAACTGAAAAAAGTTATAGTGGCGTTGACCCCACAGTGACATTCCAAAGCTGTTTGATGAGTCCTCATTCCGTGGCTCCTCCCCCTCTCAGTGTCAGTTGTTCCACCTGCGCATCTGAGAGTACTGGGCGGCATATGAGCGTCTGGTGGGCGGGGCCTCTGTGTCTGACTCCTCGTCTTCCTCGTCTTCCTCCTCCTCCTCCTCCTCCTCTCTCTGGGGCTCCTCCATGTGCCTCTGTCGCCTTAAGGTGCTGCGGGGCTGGACAAACGGAAACAGTGATACTGATGGAATAGTAATGTCTAGAAATCAGGACCAACTCATTTTGTGCCAATTCATTTATTACCCAATGGTGTTTCATTAATTATTCAAAGATGCACTCTGTAACTTTTATGGCGGAAAGTGTGCCACCTGCTTGTCTCCATTATTATGATTAAACGTATCTATGTCCATGGATATAACCAGGCCAAGTTACAGGACAGATCTGTGGAGAGGTGAGCTAGTTTAAGAATGTGTGTTTTTCAGATTTTTTTTTTTTTTTTTTTAATATCTCCATAAAGACAAGCAGATAGTTTACCTTCCAACAGAAAAGTTACATATTGCACCTTAAACAAAAAATGGTTTTCCACTTAGACACAAATACATTCTTTATTGTAACGTCTGAGCATTTCTGTCCACCCACTTGTTGTACTGTGTCGTACTTCCAAAAAGGGCATATAACTATACTGAATGAATGCTGGTGCACTCACCCTGGGTATTGGGTGAGCCTGTGGCCCCGGGTGCTCCCTGAGGGCCCCTCGGGTGCTGGGGCTCCCTCGAGTGCTGGAGCTCTGCAGGGGGCTGTTGTACAGAGAGTGTCCACTCACAGGACTGTCCACACGAGTGGTCAAGAAGTCAGGCGCACGGACACGCCCACTGAACAGCTGCAAGAGGGAGAAAGAAGGCTCTACACACAACTCCAACAGAGTCATCTGTGAAGCTTAGACACATCCGAAACATAATGCTAGTCAAATAATATCACATTACTGTTATCATTAAAGGCCCACTCTGTAACTTTCCTGATGGTCCATCTTGTCTCCATGGAGATTGTCTTGTTTTGCCTGGAATGCTCTATAGATACTTTACAGCTGATGCCATCAACATTCCTTGGGGGTGTGATGCTAACTAAAGGCATTACTGTTTGTTTTAACATCTGACCAAGAGCTGACTTAGCTAGAACTACAACATGCGAGCAGATTTGTGATGTTAAATAAGTTCCTCTCAAATAACATCACCGCCACAAGCTAGTTAGCATTAGCCAACAGTTTTACAGTTAGTCACTCTCACCTTTTGTGTTGAAAATCAAACAACTAAACAGGACCATGAACAGTCATATTAATTACAGGCTCCTGCAAATGTGTTCTTTAAATCCATTTTGTTTTCAGACAATCTAAAAACTTATTTGGCAGTGTAATGTATGCATTATGTCACCACGGTAACCGATGAACATTCCACCATAGAGATGCATGTGGAACACCCCCAGCATGATGTCACTGCAAAGTATCAATACAGCAATAAAACCTAAACGAAAAAGCAAGATAAGTTTAATAACATCCCAGGTAAAGCAAAAACCTCTCTAATCTCTATGGAGACGTGTAGTGGACCCTCAACCGGAAAAGTTACACAGTGCACCTTTAAGGTTCCATCAATGTGTGTGGTTCAGGTGATTTTTTTGAATTTTATTGGACAAACTGAACTAAATATGTGGGAGCCAAATTTCAAATCTCCTCTTTAGGTGGTTGGTTTGTGGAAACGATGAGTGGCCTTACCTCCAGGTCCCTGTGCAGGTCCATGGCCTCCAGGTTGTGGAAGGTGTGGGTGTAGATCTCCAGAGCTTTGGCGTGGAACAGCATCTCCACCGTGATGAAGTCTGTGAAGATGGTCTACACAACACACAGAATTCAGAGCAGGTCCCTGTGTAAACTTTGTAAGGTGATTCTAATAGATCAGGAGTCACCAAGTTCCACCAAAACTAAAAACATCTAGACTGTGTGTGTAATAAAATCCAAATCAAGCCCTAACTATTAAATAAATATATATATATATATTTTATTGATTTGATTTGTTTTGTTAAAGATCCTATATTACACAAAATTGATCCTTGTGAGCTGTAAGCCATGTTATAATGTTGTTACCTCCTCAAAAACATACCCGGAGTTGTGTTTTGTCTTATTCACACATGTATTAGGTTGTTTACATTTCCTAAGCACAAAATGCTCTGTTCCACCTTGTGATGTCATGTAGTGGCAGTTTTCAAGTTAACAGCTACCTTTTACCTTTAGCTCAGGAGAGAAGAACTCAGTCTAAATGTGCAGGGTTGTGTGCTAAACCTGTGCGAATGGAACGAAACACAACTTCAGGTAAGTTTTTGATGAGGAAACAACATGACAGCGTGATACGGGCCAAATGATTCTAGTGAAGGTGTGTGGAGTTTAAAAACACAGTAGAGGACTTCCTGTATTTCCACACTATGCAGGGTTTGAGTGTTAAACATGTGTGAATGAAACAAAACACAACTCCAGGTATGTTCATGATGAGGAAAAATTATTACATAGACCAGAAAATAGCATAATATGAGACATTTAAGCTTCAACTAATTTCCAGCACTGAAAAATAACCTCAAACTTTCTGCCCTGGTGAGGCTAAAGCTTCAGTTTTGGGGTCCCATGTTGGACATGGGCCCCTGTGCTCTCTCTGCTTGTAACCACAGACCCCTCTGTACTGTACGGTGCCCTGCCCTGAGTCCGACCTTGATGTCCTCCAGCCTGTTCTTCTGGAAGTCCATGATGGCCTCCTCCATGAGCTTGGTGCTCCTCTGGGCGTTGTTAGAGGCCTTCTGAGCGCTCACCTCGGCCTGTTCACACATACACACTGATGGTCCATGGGTCAGACAACTTTTCAGTATTGTTCTGGTGGCAAGGGCTATCAATGGTTTTTGAAAAGTTCCATATCTAAGCTTTATATTTATCATCATAAGATTTAGCTAATAATCTTGAATTTTTTTTGTTATTTTATTTTTTATTTTTTTGTGAAGTTTATCATTTTACTTCCTGGTTGGTTTACATATAGGAACTAGACTATACAAATAAATGACAACACTTTTATTCTTTTGGTGTTGATGACATAGGTAAAGGTATTCCATTTTAGTACTCAACACTATTTGTATTTTTGTACTTTCTTTTTCAATATTTTTTTTTCCACAAACTGTCACTTAATTGATGTAAAACTATGAGAAATAATATTTTTTACAGGTACTATTCCACCAAACATATGCACTTGTATTTTCAAACTGCTGAAAGCCAGAAAAATCTATCACACCAAAATATAAAGCTTATTTAAATATGGAACTTTTCAAAAATCACCGATAGCCTATGAAAACTTGTGTGATACCGATATGTCAAATTTTGGGGTCTGGCCAATGGACTATGACACAGTCTTCTGCCCCCTGCTGTCAGTCAGCTGAAGTACATGTAATGCACTTACCTGAGACTGAAAACTTTTGTCAAGGAAACCACACACTATGGGTGTTTTCTAAAGCCTAGGTACCTTTTCTTGCCTTAGTTTATTCTGGGCCATGTCATTCAAGTCGTGTTCTAATGTTTATGTCTTCCACAGGCATGTCTCCTCCATTTGGTTAGCATTTTAGCATTTTACCAAGGATATATAAGCGTATCCTTCAGCGCCTTGATCTGGCAAATGTACCCATAATGCATTTGGTGTTTCTGAAGAAACATCACTATGGGGCAGTCATTAAGCGGGGGGTCGCTACTGTGGGGGGGGACAGTATGGGGGGTCATTACTATTTGTTTGCACATCATATTAAGAGCATATTTTAAAAATGTATGTATCTAATTGTTTTGTTATCCATAAAAGGAGAAAGAGAATGTGCATGTTTTAAAAAAATGGCTGCTCCTCGTCCTCTCTGAAGCCTTTTCCATTAGCTGAGTCTTTGTGCCCAGGAAGGACACTTGCCTTGGAATGAAAGGAAGTGACTTTGAAAGAACCCACTACCAAGGTAAGGTACCTAGGCTTTAGAAAACACAAAATGTAACCAAAAATAACTTTTGGTTTATTGTTCGTTGTACTTCCACCACAGCGCCCCCACAGGACTAACAAGGTACAAACAGCTGTTTCTTTTCTGAGGATACAATGCTTTGACGGTCTGCAGGGTTCTTCAGCCTGATCTTCTCCAGCTTCTGGATCTCCTTCATCTCTCTGCTCCGGTCTGCACTGAACTTCTTCACTTCTGCCTGAGGGACATATGCACCGTACACACATTGGATCATGTTTAATCGGAGATTGTTTTCTGACACTTACTGATACTTTACAGCTGATATCATCAACATTCCCTGGGGGTGTGATGCTAACTGTATGCACTGCTCTGTCTGAAACTCTATTACTCAAATTAGACTTTAATATGAGCTTTGTTTTAACACAATCTGGCCATAAAGAACTGAGTTAGTTGGAACAACAACAGGTGAGCTGATTTGTGCTGTTTAACAAGTCCCTTTCAAATAACATTACAGTCACAAGCTAGCTAGCATTAGCCAATAGTTTTTCAGTTAGTCATGTGGCTTTATGGCTTCCCAAAAATCCACAAAAAGGGAGTACCCCTCAAACCCATTGTATGTAGCACAGACTCCATCATATACAATGTGGCCAAACATCTGAAGACCATCCTGGCTCCTCTGGTGGGCAACACAGAGCACTATATTGAGAACACAGCCAAATTTGTGAGCAAAGTCAAGCATCTCCAATTTGATTTGGATGAGACAATGGTTTCATTTGATGTGACCTCTCTTTTCATTTGTATCCCTACATCAGTAGCGGTGGAGGCAGCAAAGAGGAGGCTACTGCAGGATACTAAGCTAAAAGAGAGAACTAAACTGTCACCTGACCAAATCTGCCAACTGTTGGAAATTTGTTTAAATACCACATATTTCCAGTTCAGACGAAACTTCTACAGGCAAATTCATAGCTGTGCCATACTGTCTGAAAAGTGTCAGAGAATTTTCAGACAGTATGAAATTCCAGTCTATTTCAAACCTACACTTTAAGACAGAAACTGGTTCACCCAAAGGACAAAACCCTGAGCCATAAACAAAGCAATGTGGTGTACTACATTCAGTGTAGTGAAGACTGCAGTGGGCGTTATATTGGAGAAACTAACCAGCCACTCCATAAGAGAATGTACCAACACCGTCGCGAGAGCTCCTCTGGACCCCAGTCCGCCGTACATCTCCATCTCAAAGCCACTATCCTTTGAAGATAGTGAGGTACATATCTTAGCCAAAGAAAAGAAATGGTTTGAGAGGGGAGTTAAAGAAGCAGTTTTTGTTAGGAAAGACAATCCTTCCTTGAACAGGAATGGGGGCCTAAGACGTCATCTATCCCCCATCTATACGTAGCTCCATCCTCAGATCCAAATCAAAATGAAGAAAACAATAGGGCTAGCCAGGATGCTAATAGGTGTGAAATCACTCATTAGGGGTTTGAATGATTATGCTAAGTAGGACTCAGGCACAGTGCACACTTAGTGTAGCTCAATAGACCGAGCCTACATACAGAAACTGTTAACAATGGCTGTTTCCAGTTCCAGTGCAGTTAGCTCCTCCCTTCAGATCGATATAAAGCAGTGTCCACCAGTAATCTGACCCGAACTGAAAAAGCGGCTTGGATGAGCAGCGAAACGTCTTCACTCCTACAACTTTTTGTCTAGTTGACAGATTTTATATTTTTCTTTTACTATGGATCATACCTGCACGACTGAGGGATTACACAGGTATCTTCATGCGGATTTTTGAAAATCAAACACCTTAACAGGACCACGAACACTACTATTGATCACAAGCTCCTGAAAATGTGTTGTTTAAATACCTTTTTTTTAGTTTTCAAACTATCGTAAAACTTTGACAGTGTTTCCTAATGTGTGCATTGTGTCTTCATGGTACCTGCAGATCATTCCACCATAGAGATACATGTCACTGCAAAGTATCAATAGATAGTGCACCTGGTACTAACCCTCTTGTTCTTGATGACGTCTCCGTAAGCTTTGAGAGGAGCCACCACCCTGCTCTCCAGCCTCTCCACCTGCACACAGCACCGCTCACTGCATCACACCTGTTTCATATGAGCTCACTACAGAAGGACCACTGAGGTGTTTCTTTTGTGAAGCTAGACTCCCAAAGAGACCTTTACATGCTCATTATGTGTCTTATTTTAAAGAAGACATATGTTTTTTCTGGGTATTTAGTATTATATTTTTTAACCCTTCGTGTATAACATATCATTGGGTGCAGATAAATTGTAGGTGAAGATACAAATTTTCTGAGCTCACAAACCTCTAATACAGGACAATACAGGGTTACTCAGACATGCCTCAATCAATCAGAATACAATTATGAGTAAACTAATGATCAGAGAACAAATGATAGTGCATAAAAGTAATTTTACATAATATGTCCCCTTAAAAAATTGTCTGTTATATAAATAGGAACTTTTTTCTAGCATTCCATCAAGAAGCATCTGTAAATTGTAATGTAACTCAAAATTCACAGCAAGAAGGTTCTGGATTCAATTCCCAGCCCCAGGCCTTTCTGTGTGGAGCATGTCCTCCCTGTGTCTTGGTGGGCACTCTGGTTTCCCCCATCACCGCAAAACACGCACAATAGGTCAAATCTTCCAGCTGTATAGCAGCGGCCCACTTCTCCTGATAGGTTGCCAAAGTGGCACTAGTTGAAGGATGGGTCAAATGCAGAGACTGACTTTCCCTTATGAGGGATCACAAAAAGTGTACTAGGGGTCGATACCAGGGAACTATAGCTTTAGATAGGGTATATTTAGATGCCAATAAACATAATCCATAAATCAATATATCAGTGCACAAAATCAGACATTTACTATGATAACAGACGATGAATCAGATTTAAATGACTCAGTGTAATATGTACGGTATAACTCATAAATGCTTTGGGGAGCTACTTGGACTGGGGTGGAGAGCTACTGGAACCTCCTGAGCTACAGGTTGGAGAGCCCTGAAGTATACCTTACACTGCCTTAGATAATTCTATCAATATAGACATAGAAATGTGCTCTGCTGTATAATAACACGAAGCAAGGACTCTCTTCTCTATGGAACAAAATACAAAAAAGACAAGTAAAAGCTGGTGGTTGTTATAGCAGTTACTGTAAATTAGTAGTCTGCCTTATAACTTTAGCTCATGTTTGTCTATGTTTTCCCTCAACTGTAAAGTGGACTGGGAGCATT
The DNA here is from genome assembly GCA_000787095.1 of Periophthalmodon schlosseri. NCBI lineage: Eukaryota > Metazoa > Chordata > Actinopteri > Gobiiformes > Gobiidae > Periophthalmodon > Periophthalmodon schlosseri. The sequence goes on from KN484649.1 coordinate 34,998, forward strand.
TGTCTAGCCTGAACCTGTGCCTGCCTGTAGTCCTGCACCATGGCCAGGTCTTCAGCCAGGTTCTTGAGTCCCAGCTGGAGCTCAGGGTCTTCAGAGCGGGACAGGTCCAGGAGCTGTCCCACCAGAGCGTCCCCTTTGTCCCTCAGGCCGGCCGTCTTCCTGGTGTAAGCCGCCAGCACAGAGCACAGCTGGCTCAGGAGCTTCTCTGTGGTGGACACTGTCTGCTCCATGGTCCTCACCTGCACGTCCCTAACGGGGCAGAAGGGAGGGGTAGGGGGTACAATATGTTAAAGGGGGTATTTTACTTCTATGGGGTATTAACTGCTAACACATGACATATTTAGATCACCATGTTGCCTTTTATTGTTTTGAAAATGAAATATTCCCCCTGAAAACATCATATTAACATTTTTATAAGGTTCACTTTTGTATTTGATGCTCTGAGTCTCTCTTTTGCATTAAATCACTCCCCCTTCAGAGCGTTATCACAGTCAGCGTGCGTCCTGCTAATGAAACTACTGGACATCGCATCAGATTTGTGAAGTTGCTGTGTACAGTTTTGTACCATGTTTTTGTATATTTATGGAGAATTGTCGTGTGGGAGCATGGGTGACATAGGCTTGTGGGCGGAGCATTGCACAGAATCTTGCAGCTAATTGTAAGAAGGATTCAAATAGTGCCCAGGAGAGATCGCTAAATTACTCAAATATGCATGGATGACATCTCAAACCTCTTCAGGCATGTTTTTGATGAGGGAACAATGTTAGATGAAAAAACAAACAAACAAACAAACAAACAAACAAAAAAAAACCCAAAAAACAATTTTGCATAATACACCATGTTTAAAAGAACTGTACGTAAGATTTTGATTTTAAATGTTATAAACTTGACCTAACTGTGTCCCCTGTGTTGTCAAATCCAATATAGCTTTTACTGTAAACAATTGCAATACTGATTTATTTTTAATTACAAAAAAAACAAAAAAAACCAAAAAAAAACACTGGACATGATGGCCAAGTTGTTTATGTAATAATCTGGGTTTTCGGTTTGCAAGATCTTTAAGCCTAATAGGACTCTCTCTGATCTGAATGGAATAATCCACAGTATAGCATCAAACATGTCTTTGCATTTATTCAGTTACGCTTGTTTTTATCGCTCAAAAATACATTGTCCCCATAAGAAGTGTCGCCTCTTCATAGCTCTGACCTGTAACTTAGCCTAGTTACATCACCAGCTTGTCTTGTATACGTTTAATGCCATACTGTGGAACATTGAAGTCGTAGCAATTGTCATAAAGTAGTATTTAGTTTAGGGTGACCAAAAGTCCCTATTTACCCGGGACAGTCCCAGTTTTGAGCCCTGTGCTCCATGTCCCAGCAGATTTGATATTGTCGCTTGTTTAGCCAAAATGCAGAAAAAAACGTACTTGAAAATGAGCATAAGGCAGAAAAATGCACCGACAGAAGTCTCTCAAATTATGACTGACACAAGTGAGTCGAGAATGGACAATGTTACGCGCTGTTTTCACAATTTTGAAAATCTGGTCATCCTAATTTAGTTGAGACATTTGTTGTGTAGCTAAGGGGTCCTTGGAGCATAGTTTTGTTACCATGGTGCATTTGTAGACAAGTTTTAATGACCCGCTAATGACCATTTGTGTATTTTATTTTTATGTTTATGTTCCATTAATTTGCTAATTTGCATATTTACAGTTGATTGGCCTAACGTCATATGCTAGTGTTTGGAAAGATGTCTGTGTAATCCCTCAGTCTGTGAGGAACTGAAGAAGAGGCTTAGATAAGCAGCCAAACGTTTTCACTCAATAAAGCTTTTTGTCCAGTTGACAGAATTGAATTTTTCTTTTACTATGTCATATCCTAGTGATTTATATGTTTGTGCTATTACTTAGGCTTATATGACAGCCTAAAGTAGAATGATTTAGGCCTATTTGCTTATAGATTACTGCACATAGACGAAGGAAGGAAGCTCCATCCAAGTTCAAGTGTCCTCCTTCACTCTCCTACCGGGGTCTTGTTTGAATAAAGTGTCCCAGCACACATCACATACATCCAAGCGATGTGCAGTAGTTTCATGAGCGGGTTGCATGCTGATGGTGTTGTGATTGTGACATCCCATATAGCAATACTAATCTCTATAGAGACTAGCAGTTGGCAGACACTCCCACATTAAAACAAAAAATTACACTGAGCACTTTAACGCTGTCACTGCCACTACTGAAAAAAGGCCGTAGCCTCCTGTCATTCCGTAATAATTATTATGCAGACGTGGACAAACCTACAAAACTGAAATCTGCAAGTGTGGAACCTAATGATGTAATTATAAAGTCTTTTACCTGGAGAAGAGCCCTGTCATGGCTGCTGTCCTCTACGACTGCTGTCTGTGCTCTTCACCTGCACCAGGTAACACAAGCTGTTTCCATGGAGACAGGCACAACACAGTCTCTCCGGAGCAGGTGTAAAGCTGGACCAACACCACACGAGGGCGCCGCAACTCTATGCTTCACTGGTAATGACTAGTGTGTGAGAGTTATGACTTGACACTTTTTATTAGTGACTACCATGGTGAGGTTTTTTAAAATTTCTTTTATTAGTCTATTTTTGTCGGATAATTAAAACAGTTGTAATTTTACCAGCCAGAATTTCATAAGTGAAGTTTTGGTTTGTAATGTAACGTTGCCTTGACAGCAAAACGTGTAAATGCAATGTAGGGTCGTCAAAAGTATCGAAAATCAGATACTAATCGATGCTACAACTAGCATTGAGACTAGATTCTGATTTGAGCAAGTATCGATACTAAAAAAAGTCACGTTCACATGACAGAAATGAACCTTTCCAAATTAGAGTCAGGTTTGTGGAGATGCAAGCCCAGTCACATTAAAGACGCATGTTTTTTTGTGTTTTGTAAAGCAATAAAAAGAACCAATATGAAGAAAAACACACACACTTTAATTTTTTTGTCTATTTTTGGCTAAAAAGTTACACACTGTCACTTTAACATCTTAGTGTGGAAATGTGCTCCCCTTGTTAGAAAACAGGTGCCTGGTGCTTAGTGTCTTCATAATGATAACTTATAAATAATAGAACCAATAATCAGACTAATGTTTTGTACAACACCTGTGAGTCCATCTGCTCCACTGCAACTATCTCAAACCAAGAAAAAATACAAGAAAAGGGATTTAAACAGCACATTTTCAGGAGTCTGTGAGCAATACTAGAGTTCATGGTCCTATTTAAGTCTTTGATTTTCAACCAAAAGGTGACAGTGAATAACAGAAAAACTGTTGGCTAATGCGTGCAAGCTTGTGACTGTAATTTTATTTGAGAGGGACTTGTTTAACGATACAAATCAGTATTAGAACAAAGCTCAGATTAAAGTCTAACCTGAGTAACAGAGGTTCAGACACTGCAGAGCCTCCAGTTAGCTTCAGTTCAGTCTAGTGTTATTGGCTGCATTGCTCATTCTAAAGTACTGCTGGCTCCTCTCACCTTTAGCCTCTGAAAGTTGAGAAAAGCACTTAAACTCATTGTGGTTGAATAATTAGGATGCTCTGAATGCATAAGGTAAGTGAGGAATAACTTTGGATCACTGCAAACTGTTTAAAGGTCCTATATTATGCAAAATTGACTCATTTGAACTTTTAGTGATGTTGCAATGCTGTTATTTCATTAAAATCATACCTGGAGTTGTGTTTTGTTATTTCATAAAAATATACCTGGAGTTGTGTTTTGTTTCATTCACACATGTTTGAGTAACCCTTTATTATTAGTCTGTCTACATCTCCAAAGCTCGAATGACTTATTCCACCTTTTGATGTCATGAAGCGTCAGTTTTCAAGTTAAGAGCTACGTTTACCTTTTGTTTAGTAGAGATTGGAAATTCCAGAGCTGAAATGATCCAAATGATTCTAGTGAAGGTGTATGGAGTTTAAAAACACAGTGGAGCCCTTCCTGTATGAGCACATGACATCATAAGGTGGAACAGAGTGTAAATTAACAACTTCTGTTTTTCAGGTTTAAAAATCAGACACAGCGCCTTTGGTAAAGATGACAATAGGAAGCCAAAGTATATACATTCAGAGTTTATTGTTACATGAATATTGTCCATAATTCCATATGCAATAAAAACACTGGCTCATAAACAGAGAAAGAACGTGAGGCTCACAGCAATGACACAGTCTAGAGCGCCATCTGCAGGCCCAAGTCAGCATGTGTACAGTGTGAGAAGTGCAAAGACTTTCCAATGGTACAAAATGTCAGAAGACTACAATACTTTTTTTTTTTTACCTAAATAAATTATTATATAGTATTTTTCCACAGTCAAAATATGATATTGAAATTTCTCAAAAACAGTTGCTGGCAAATCATTGACCAACTTTTATATATTTATTAAAGCTGTACTGTGTAACTTTTCTGTTTGTCTCCATGGAGATGTTATTGTTCTGCTTGAAGTGATCCACAGTAGGGTGTTCATACTGTAGCAGGTACATCTATGGAAAGGTGGGACTACTACTAGACTTCTACTACTTCAGAGCACTATCACAATTAGCAAACCGCTAATGAAACTTCTGCACATCGCATCAGTTTGTCAAGTTGCTGTGTTCAGTTTTGTATCATGTTTTTGTATATTTATGGAGAATTGTTGTGTGGGAGCATGGGTGACGTGGGCTTGTGGGAGAGACAGCTAAAATATTCAAACACAGATGGATAACGTTATAACATGGTAGAAAGCTCTAAAAAAAAAACAAAAAAACGATTTTGCATAATACCCCCTCCTTAAATAACACAAACATTTGTAATTGAATACATGTAAGATGTTTAGCGCCATAAAGTGGAACATTTCAGGCAAAGCAATAACATCTCCATGGTGAGAAGCAGGTAGAGGACACTCTACCAGAAAAGTTACACTATGCACCTTTAAGATTATTATAATGTATTATAATTCTATCATCCATAATCATTTATAGGCAACTTTGAACAGCAAATTCCTCCACTGAATTGAAATGTGAAGTAGGCTGTTCAGTCTGACCTGTTAAACAGCCATATTATAATAACATATAGAAACATTGCACAAACAAAATACATTCACAAATGCATTTACATAGAAATTCTATTATCTAAAGGGATTGCTCATTGCAATAGTCAAGTCATTGGTAAATATACTACTTTAAATAGAAGTGTTTGTAATAAATAAGTTATTTTAAACTCCATAGCAGCACATGACTGAAGAAATACTGTAAATGGCCATGACGCTATTGTAGTTGCATTTTTTCATAAATGTATATGGCTCATATTTTCAGATACAGAAAAATATATGTACATGTATATTTTATGTGCGTCAAACACTGAAGCATAGACCACACACCGAGCAGCGACTCTCCGCACTTTACATTCATCGGCTCACCTAAAGTAAACTGGCATTAGTAACACTGGACTGCTGAAAACTGAAATATCACACAAGTCAAGCCCTCATTTTGGTCCACCGTGGTCAGATAAATGCACCATTCCATGAGTAAATTTAAATAATTACATAAATAAAAATGCACACAACTCCAGAAATAGACTTAGTCTTTCTAAACCCTAAAAATGTGCTCTCAAGAAGCCTGCTTGTTCTTGTGCTTCCGCGCTCAGTACTATTGCTATTGACAAGTGCTTTAGATACAAACCACAGAGACAGATCAGAAAGAGTTTTGTCATGACATAATGTGCCTCCTTTCATGCTCTGATTATATCACATTTGAATATTATGTGTTATCATAATAATGATTTGAAATGACATTATAATATTTATAATAAAATACTATATAATAATATCATTACTACTAAAATAGTAAATGTAATACACTAACAAACTACTCTAAAACATAATCTAGACAAAGTGAAACATTCAAATTTCTTTTTTATACAAAATGCATTGGCACATTCTAGTCCACCTGGTCTGGAGCTCATCCCTGTAGGCCTATGTTCAGTGTGTACATGTACTTGTACATAAAGCGCAGTACCTTCGTGTGTAATGTGTGTACTTGTACTTATACATAAAGCACTGTACCTTCTTGTGTAGTGTGTACTTGTACATAAAGCGCTGTACCTTCATGGTTAATGTGTGTACATGTACTTGTACATAAAGCACAGTACCTTCATGATTAATGTGTGTACTTGTACTTGTACATAAAGCGCAGTACCTTCATGTGTAATGTGTGGTACATAAAGCGCAGTATCTTCTTGTGTAGTGTGTACTTGTACTTAAAGCGCAGTACAGTGTGTACTTGTACACAAGCGCAGTACATTGTTCTGTCGTGTACTTGTACATAAGCGCAGTACCTTGTGTATTGTGTACTTGTACATAAGCGCAGTACCTTGTGTAGTGTGTACTTGTACATAAGCGCAGTACCTTCATGTGTTGTTTGTATTTGTACATAAGCACAGTACTATGTTGTGTTATATGTGTACATGTACAAAATTGCAGTAACTTCTTGTGCAATGTGTATTTGTACATATGCGCTGTACCTTGTGTAGTGTGCAGTTGTACATAAAGCAGTGTACCTTGTGTAGTGTGCAGTTGTACATAAAGCACAGTACCTTCATGTGTAATGTGTATTTGTACATAAAGCGCAGTACCTTGTGTAGTGTGTACTTGTACATAAAGCGCTGTACCGTGTGTAATTTGTACTTGTACGTAAAGCACAGTACCTTTTGTAGTGTGTAGTTGTACATGATGTACATGGTCTGAGCAGGACCGGTGGCCACAGACTGAATGGAGAAAGCATCACAAAGGCAGAGTCACTCACAATAAGAAACTGTAGCGACACAACAGAGAGAAACCCCATGGAGACGATGTAGTGTTACATGATGTCCTGTGGGGGGGCGACAGTGTGCTAGTCCTTGTTGAACTCTCCGGCCTCCCAGCGCAGGGCCATGGCACTCTTACGGCGTACCCCGCTGTACGCCTCTGGGAACTGCAACAAACAGATCAATAACAAACCGCAAACAGCCGTCAGGACACAGAGGTTAAAGGTCCAGTAAAAGCAGCTCTTGAGGTCAAAGTATGTCCTGTCTGCATTTAATTATAAAGCCTTTCATTGTCCCATAATCAGCACGATCAGCAACTCCGCTCTGATCTCTGAAAGTTGTGAAAAGCGCTTATAAACTCATTGTGGTGAGTAATTAGGATGCTCTGAATGCATAAGGTAAGTGAGGAATAACTTTGGACCACTGCGCTGAACTAGCTCTGATTTTCACGTTTTTAAGACAGTAAAAATCAGGTAGAGCGACCTTAAGGGGGACTGCATTGTTATAAATTGATTTAAATTTGTATTATACTGTAATAGTAAAAGTGTTACATAGAGTCGTCTTACTCTGTGGTCGCAGGACAGAACAGAGCGGTCCATCTTGTAGGCTGTTTTCATGGGCGACGATGGGGACGATTTGCACTTGACGGGCTCTGTCACGAAACACAGTGTGTAAGACCAAGTCCACAGTGTAGTAAAGAGCTTTCATACAGACTAGGGACAATAATACTCTAGAACTGAGAAACTATTTTTGAAATCTACTAACTGAAAATAAATACATTTTGACAATTTTGACAATATTTTAAAAAGTTTACAACTAATAAAACATGAACAAAAACATAGTACATAATGAACACATACTTTATAAAGAACAACTCTACAACAACTTTATAGCCATTTTGGTGTTTTTGGTTGTGTTCAACTGAAAAACATATAAAAACATACTGTGAACGGGCTTGCATCTCCACGAGCCTGACTCTTACTTTGCCTACAGGAAGGCCTCCTCCTGCTTGTTTCCACTGAAATGTTGTTCCTTTGGCTATAATATTCCACAGTATGGCATAAAGCTGATCTACCCCCATGGAGAATGTTCTGAAGTATGGTTTTAACTTTGGAATCTTGCAGGTGACATAACACCTCCAGAAAGTTACATACTGTACATTTAATAGGTGGTTAAGGGCTGGGGGTTTTTGGGTTAGGGTATTAATCAAATAGTTACTAAGCATGGACCATTCTTAATAAGCTATTTGTTCATTAAGAATTAAGTTCAAATTGTATTAAGGTCACTAAGTGGATTATAGTGTTATTATAAAGTGTTACTATTTTAGTTTACCTGTGTATTAAGAGTTATTAATCATAAACCAATACTAAACTATGGGCTGTTCAGTACGTCACATGCACACATACCTGATATGTCAAACGACAGCGTATCCTTGTGGTTTGATAAGAAGCGGTCCTTACTATACAGACCCGCCCTGTCCTCCCTCTCCTTCCTCAGCTCCTCCTCCCTCTGCTTGGCCTGCTTGATCTCCTCATCCACTAGCGAGATGGTGCTTCTGGAGCGCAGCTTGAAGAATGGGTTGTTCAGAAACATCTTCTCCTCCGGCTGCTCACACACCTTGTTGAGGGAATACTCTGAGGCGCTGCGGATGATCAGGTTGGACGTTTCCAGAATGATGAGATTTGAGCTGGTATCCTCCGAACGCCACTCCGCAGAACAGGCCCCCAGGTCTTTGCCCAATCTCTGGGTGGACTCGTTGGCAGGGTCCACTATGATGACATTGTGTGCCGAGACCTCGCGTTGGAGCGGCTCTTTGGTGGGCGAGGACGTGATGATGAACGAGGGCGTCAGAGGGGTGCTGATGGACCTGGGCATACTTCGGGATGGGGCGCAGTCTGTGGATTTACCCATCCGCGACAGTCCTCTCTCTCTTCTGAAGCTCTCCTCGCGCTCCATGGACATCCGGATCTCCTTCTCCACTGGTGTTTCAACATCTTCATATGGAGATCTGTAGCTAGAGTCGCCCAGACCTGAATCTTCTGAGCAGGGACTGAACTGGGTGTTTGGGTAGTCTCCGAAAAGATTCAAATTCTCCAGATTGTGTCCTTTCTTGTTCGTTCGTTCGATATTGCGAACTGGCGTGTACATGAAGCTGTGGCTGCTGTGGAGAGGAGCCTGCTTTGTGCTGGGAATGTAGACCTTGTTCTTGGTTTGCTCCTCCATCTTGCGCCACTGTTTGCGAGCCAACTGGAAGTCCACATGCTCTGTACTCACGTTCTCACTCTTGGTCTCCTGGATGACGCAGAAGTCCTTGGGGACTTTCTTGGTTGTTTCCATGTTGTTGTTCAAGTTTTCCTCATGTTCTCGAATGATATTTACATTTTGATTGGCATCTTTCCCATTTTCACCGTCGTCTTCGGAGATTTTGGACAAACTCTGAATGCCCAACAGGTTGTACTTGACTTCTTGTGAGGGCACCGGAATGGACACCACCTCCTCAGGTTGCTCCAGCACCTCCTCCGTCTGCGGCACATCTAGACGGACTTCGATATTACCTTGATCTTCTTCAACCAGATCATTCACCTCCACTTTTTTCACAAAGAGTTCTTGAGCGCTCAACTGGAGACTGTCCAAGTAGGAGTCATCATCTTCTTTGTTTATGGATGATGAGAAAATTGTCCTCCATTTTTCATCCGTCTCACTGTCCGATGATGCTGCCCCGATCTCCACCCCCAGACAGTCCTCAATGTCTTCTGGGTCTAGTTCGTGACAGGACCCGTTGGAGATATCTGACGCTACTTCCTCACGGATTCGCTGTTCCAACTCGGACTCGTCTCTACTTGGAGGGAAGAGGACCTCACATTCATCCTGGTCTTCCCTCATATAGTCCGGAACATCGTCAGCATCCAGTTCCTGCGCCTCGGGACCAGGATACATGTCTTCTGGGTATGCTTCAGGATCTGAGTCCAGGATTGTTTCTGTGTAAAGGGTGGCTGCTTGGTATTGCTTTAGCTCTTGTTCGGAAAACTGCTCTGGGAGAATATCCGGATCTGGAAACTCATCTTCTAACGGTTCCAAACTCTGATCTAGAATCAGTTCCATATCTGGTTCTGGAAATTGGTCCTCCATGGAATCTAGATGTAATGCAGAAAGCTCCTGTTGTTCCTCTACAGGTTCCTCTACAGGTGGTTCTTCTAGTTCCACCTCCAGAACTTCCTCTGGCACTTGTTGTGGTGGTTCCTTCTTCTTATGAGCATCATTCTCATACACACTATCCGCACTGGACAGAGTGTCCGAAGAATTTGTGGATTCATTTCGATTCAATCCGTCATGCCCTTCTTCTACTGTGGGAACTTTCTGATCCTGCATGCTAGCTTCTCCTGGAGTGTCAGGCGCTTGGATTTCTGCTGGTGGTCCGGGTAGTAATAGGTCCTGAGACGGCTCGTGCCCTGGGGAATCTGGTGAGTCATTCTTCAAATAAACCTGCTCATCAAGTGTGCTGGATGCCCCGTCTTGTTCAAACGGACCAGACAGCATTTCCTCCGCCTCCAGTGCGGCATTTGATTGTTCACCGGTCTCCATGGCAACAGAAATTGAGTTGTGATTTTCACTTATGCTGCAACCTTGGTTCAGTTCTCCTCCATCTGTCGCTGTGTCCACCAAGGCAGCCGTCTGGGGAGAAAAAGAGAATGGGGAGAGAAACACAGAAATCAATAGTGCTATATTAGTAAGCTTAGCAGTTAAAACAAACATGGATGTACACGTTTTTGAAACGTTTCATTCAATGATTTTTAAAAAGAATGTTATGTCATCAGTCTCTTACACCTAATTCTGTATTTGCCATGATTCCAGTTAGTTCCAGATTGTTGTCTTTGATTCTGCTTTGTATCTACCGTAAGTCCTAATTTTCTACTTATACACAATTAGATCATTATAACTATCTACATGTTCCTGGCAGAGCAGGTTTAAGAAAATCATTATGTGGGATGAGAGAGAGAGAGAGACAGAGAGAGAGACAGAGAGAGACAGAGACAGAGAGAAACAGAGAGAGAGAGACAAAGAGAGACAGAGAGAGAGAGAGACAGAGAGAGAGA
>JACM01076296.1:0-70566 GCA_000787095.1 Periophthalmodon schlosseri
CTGCCGGAAGAGATGAGGAGGGAAAAACACCAGCGGCATCAACCTGGAAAACCATTCCTGTTTTGGGGGCTGTCTTACTGTTGCCCCTCTAGTGCACCTGTTGTTTATTTCATTAACAACAAAGCAGCTGAAACTGATTAACAACCCCCTATGCTTCTTAACTGACTATTGATTGATAGGTTGCAATACTCTGATTAAAGAGTGTTCCTCTAATTTTTTTGAGCAGTGTGTGTATATCCCAGGAAAAACATCAAACATCTTAGTAAACAGTATTAGGAACAGCAAAGATACTGTGCAGAAGACATCATGTGCTACATTATGAAATGATAGAAAAAAACTTGAAAAACTACCTACGAATAACACTTCTTTTCGGAGAAAATGCAATAAATTAAAAGGTGAAGGGTATCCATTCACAGTGCATTTATTGATGTAATGAAAGGTCAAAGCAGTAAATATGTAGTACAAATACCTCCACAGAAAAGGTCAACGTCCATAGACATTTACATGGTCAAATGTAGAGATGTTGTTACAGAGAAAAAGATTCCTGGAAAATGTCCAACTGATAATATTTTTCTGCTCACCACCGAGGCTTCAGTGATAAAACCTGTCTCTTAGCCATGCATAGTTTTCATCATGAAGGTAAAGTAATTGCAATTCTTAAGGTGCTTTCAAGTCAAGAAGTAAAATTTCCGTATGCTTTTAACAAAAAACATGATATCACAAAAACCCAGCACTTTCTTTTGTTTTTGAGAGAGAGAGAGAGAGAGAGAGAGAGAGAGAGAGTGAGAGAGAGAGAGAGAGAGACTCGGCAGCTCCTAATAGTCTGCTCCAAGCCCCACTCCAGCCCAATTGTGCAGTTTCTCTTCCATTTCTTATCATTGTATTAGACCCGACATAATACTCAGGAACAGCGCTTTCATTTCTTTAAAAGTCTTCAGCTAGCAGTCGTAACAGCAGTCAGGAGAACCATTTATTTCAAGTTTTTCTCATGTTTAAAGCAGTTTTTTCCTTGATGCATTATATAGTTCTTTTTCTTCTAGACTAGAAGTTGTTCTGGCAGTTTTTATTACCATGAAGGAGACAGTGAAGCACATTGCAACCTTTTGAAAAGGTTGAAAACTATTACAATTTTAAAACTCAATTTCTCACCATGCACCTGATAAATGAGTGATAATTCTTGTTTTGGAAAGGGTAATATTTTGTCCTACTTGTGTTGAGTATGCTAATGGACTTGAGCAACTTGGAGCTACAGTGTGATTGCTAGGCTGTTTCTGAGCATCTACAAAATGCCTCTTGTTCCTAATGTAGTGGAAAAAATATGAAGTTGTTTGACAGAAAAAAAAAACCGTAAAATGCTTTGAACCTTGTGCGATGTTGCTCCATGTTGAGAGAACCACAGTAATTACAGACATCAACAGTAAATCATGCCAAGACATTTTTTATACAGTTTAACGAGAAATTCTATGATAAAATTCTCTCCAACTCAATTTGAAAATTCTGGCTTTCCCAGTGCAACTTTCAGTAGCTCATATTGCTGAAATCGTTCATGCTGGTTAAAATCAGAACCTGTTGTACATGGGGCCACATATTTAGCAGTTGGTTATAATAGTATTGGTGGTTCTCAGAATGTGATGATGTCATACTCTCAGATGGGGGGCAAGAGACAGTTTTTCCTATTGATTACACTGTATTTTTCCATGAAATATCCAAAAGGCAAATTAGCAAATATTGAAACGGATCATTTCTATGAGTGACTAGAACCAAGAACTCACTGTATTAACTATATTTATTTTAGTTGCCCCCCATCTGTATATGTTCCTATATTGGTTTACAATGGTGTGATGTAATCTGAAACCCACCAATGGCTTGTTAAAGAGGGGGGATTATGCTAAATCAACTTTTTTAGAGCTTTCTACCATGGTATAATGCCATTCCCTCATCTAAAACATACCTGGTTTTCTGAATCACTGGTGGATGTTTTAATAATCTTGTGATCTCTGCCAGGCACTATTCAAATCCTCACTGTAGTTCTAGGTATACAAGACCACGTGTCTTGTCTAAGGCTCAGCCCCAAGCCTATGTAACCAGGAAGCTCTCTGCAGCTTTCCCCATGCTCCCACCACACAGCCCATCCCCACTCAGCCCTCACATAGCAGTGCAAGCCAGAGTGTCAAAAACAAAACTGAAGCTAATTTAACTTTTTCATGTGTTGTTTTTGGTAAATATAGCATTTTTGACCTAACAAAAGGTAACATGGCGATCAATATATGTCATGCGTTAGCAGTTCCTATCCCATAGAAGTGTAATACCCCCTTTTCTAATCAGTGCTATTCATTTCACTTATACCAAGGTTTAAAGCTACTACTTTACTCCATTATGATTCAGAATAGTGACATGCTGCCATGCAATAAAATGTAAACAAATGGCTGCTTGCGTGTCAGCTGTCACACGTGAGCAGGCACAATCATGTTCTATCTCGGGGGGGTGATTACTGTTTACTCTGTGTCAAAGACTCAAGGTGGGACAGGGGCGCAGATATTGTTTGCTTTACATGCACTTGGCCTATACCATCAGCCTGACATCGCCTCCTGTACACTTGATTACACAGTGCTGGCTTTAGACTTGCTCTTATAGAACATAAAACAAATCACCAAGGAGATGAGGAAATTCATGTCAAGGGCTTTTCATGTTCTGATTACATTGTGGAAATAGAAATGTAATGTGTAGTAGTTAGAGTACATGCTTTTATATAAATAAATTTACAAACTAGAACCATTCCTCTTTGTGGGGTGTATGGTTTTTTCCCTGGAATATGGTGGTTTACATGTTGATTTGTAATATGGGTTAATGACATATATTACAAATACATTACATATTGACCCATGCCCTTCTTGACTGAACTATCCCTTTTTTTGCACTGAACTGTTAACAGAAAAATATAGTGACTTGTTATTCATCAAGAGCAGGAGGAATATTTCTGTCAGTGCCATCTGCCTTAGACCCATCCAAATACTTTTTCAGACATGTTTTTTCATTCATTGTTGAATGAAAGTTAAAGCCTGATCTCATTTGATCTCAGAAGCTAAGCAAGGCTGGGCCTGGTTAGTAATTCGATGGGAGACCTCTGGGAATATCAGGTGCCAGAGTGGAGCACCAGTGGAAAAACTGTTGTTGTGTCTTTATGCAAGACACGTCACCCACATTGCCTAGTATGAATGTGGTGTGTGCGTGAATGTGGTGGTGGTGGTGGAAGGGGCCGGTGCAGTAGATTGGCAGCGTTGCTTTTGTTAGCCTGCCCCAGGGCAGCTGTGGCTATAATAGTATCTTACCATCACTGAGTGTGGAGTAAATGAATGATGTACTAAATTGTAAACCCTGTAAAATTTGAAAGTCTTTGAGCGTCTGGAATAGCAGTTTATAAGAATAATGCATTATTATTAATATTATTTATAATATAACCTCTTATTTCTGTGTCATTTCCAGGTCCAGTGGCAGTGATCAGTGGTGAGGAAGACTCTGCCAGTCCTCTTCATCATGTAAACCATGGGATTATAACACCCTGTACACTGGACGCAGGCCCTGACGCCGTGGTCATCGGGATGACCAGGATTCCTGTAGTGGAGAACCCACAGTACTTCAGACATGGACACAACTGCAACAAGCCAACTACTAGTACGTGTATTTTATAATCCCAAAGTTTGTTGTTTTGTGGAATCACCCAAAGTCCCTAACTCTAACCCTAATTTAGCAAAGTCTAGAGGGATAACTGATAAGCAGGCTATCTTAGGTTTTGATTTCTCTCCAGAAGACATTTTTGCACAACCCTATTGATAGAAAACTCAAAATAACTATAATGTTTGGTGAGCATTAGCATTCTGTCCACATTCTATGCAACATGTAGTCAGGGAAGGGGCAATTAGAATCTTGTTGATTGGCAACCAATCCACAAACTAATTATAACCTATTTATCTGCTTTTTATACATAGACATTTCAGTCTGGTTGCAGACACATAATGAAATTCCAACCATATTGTTAAGCCTAAACATTGTTACCATAAACAATGTATAGTTAGTGCAATATTAAAGAGACTTGAACATCTGGCCAGAGAGGCAGAAATCCACCACTATGTCCTTACCACACACCTATTATAATTTGCTGTTGATTATTGTAATAAAAAATGCCAGAGGCGTAATGTAATGTCTATGTAGCAACTGCGATCATATGGCTTAGCATCTGTTTACGCACTGTGAGTTTATTTTTCCTATAGACCTCAAAGCAGCCTTGTGCATGTGGCGTTATCCCCCTTTGCACTCCCTGGGGACCCATGTCCCAGGTTGGGGAAAGACAGGACCACTTTAAGGCCTAATTACTCACAATTACATCAACTGCTCAAGAGAATCCACACACAAAACAAGAGTGCCGGCAGCGAGTTTGTGGCTGGCGCCGGCTGCTCTCCTTCCAGATGAAACCCAAGACAAAATGGTTCTGTCTGGGAACGGCTCCACTTGTGCTTAAATGGAAGCACGACACAGCTGTGTAGTGTATCCGCCAACATGGCTTCCTTCAGCTTACATTGTTTACTTTCAAAATGGCTGACGGTCTGAAGACAGAGGTTGCGAAATCTGTTGCGGAGACAGGAAATCCCGTTTAGAGGCGATGAGAGTTCTTATGTATTATGAATGACATGAATTCTTAATGCCCGGCCTTTGACTGATTTATAACTTCTTGTGGCGTGCACGGAAGATCTGATGGCGACCTAATGAATAAATGACAGGAGGAGCAAATGAAACTTCCTGCCTGGGTAATCTGCATGCCCAATTCAAAAGCCTTACGTGCGCACCCGACTGGAATATTTTCATCCGAACAATGCACGTCATATCTTACCTTTTTTAATTCAATTCTCGGAGCATGCCTGAAAAACACGCAAGAGGAAATTAAGCTAGAATTTATCACAAGGTCATACGGTGTCCACGGCTTTCCGCCATTGGCTGCAAAAACAAAATGGCTGGGGCAGGATTTGTGCTGATCATCTGGTGAATATGAATGCGGTGCGTACCCCCTGGATACACTCGGAAGCAGAGGAAATGACTTTGTGCCTGCAGATGGTGGAAGATCTACCTGTGTTTGTAATGCACTGGTTCATGTAGTATAAAGGCTAGAATCTATATGTGATCTTATCTGCAAATAATAAAAACAGAGTCACTATGCTGCAGTATATTTATTTTATGTGTGGAATCTCACACAAAAGTGAAACCAACCTCTTTTATGGTTAAGTCATATATTATCAAATTAACTGGCCTATTTCTACGTTTGGATTTTTATACAATGGTGGATGTGTTTACTCTTCTAAGCAGTGGTAGTACTTTCAATAGTACAGTCGCTTTACTTGGTTAGCCAATGTTATCACTCAAACCTCTTTGTTGCCTGGCCAGCCAAAACCACACGCCTTGATAATATGTTACAAAGTCTCCCCAATGTCAGAGAAACAGCGTGGATTTCTACAGATTCAACAAGTGAAGCACCAAACTCTTATGCATCTGATGTATAAGAAGTTATATATTTTATTCTGAATGATACGAGAATATTCGAGAGGACATGTCTTCTGCATTTGAGAAACAAATGCTACAAATTAGTGGCTGTGATTGGACCGTCCCAAGTTAGGACGATTGTTTGTCACACTTTATGGTCTCATTCAAGACCCTTCTACATTCGGTCAGAACGTAGGAGGGAAAGGCTGGTTAGGCAGTCCTCTTTGTAGCTGCTCCATAGACGCTGGAGAGCAATTGGTATTCAAGTGCATGGTCAAATTGTTAAAATTCTGCGGAGATCTCCTTAGACAATGGCTGTCTTCGGGGAGAGAGTGGGTTAGATGTGTTATGTTGCTTATTATTCAATAAGCATATAGTATAGTCAGAATATACAGTAAGGCCCAAGGTAAGGAAGCAGAGAGCCCAAGCAAAGGATGTTTCCACGTATACAGAGGGGAGATCCAGATAAGATAGACATTTGTCAATACATGGAGATGCATTTGAAGAGCCGTTCCTAAACAGGTAACAGTAAATAGACAGTGGATCCTGTGTCACATGACCTTTCACTCTAATCTTCTTTCTGAGTACTACCATGATGGCGGCTGCCTATCACTTTGAATGTAAATGAATATGGATTTTGTAAGTGTAATTACAATGATTTTTTTTTTTTTTTTTTTTTATGATATTGTGATAAACTATACGGTACAGGGTTTCAGAATGATGAGAAATTAGAACTGTTGCCATAGTGATAGCAATTTATATGCTTTGAATTAGAAAAGCATATAATAATTAGAAAAATGTTGCATACTGTATAACAGAAAGCTGAAACCCATGAATACTTAAAGGCCCTGTTTCCTTTTTTTCCCCACGTTTTTGAGCAGAATTTGTTAGCATGCTAGTTGTTGTTATCGTTACCGTGACGAAAAAACTCTGGTCTCTGAAAGTTGTGAATAGTGCTTATAAGCTCATTTTGGTGAATAATGAGTATGCTCGGAATGTATAAGGTATGTGAGGAATAACTTTGGACCTGTTTAAAATGAACTAGTTAGGTACAGCCCCTTTAAGACCCTATTAAATGCACATCGACTACCCTGGTCCCAGAGATATCAGTGCTTTTACAAGAGGCTCTTTCTGCATCCATTGTTAAAGGAATCTCTGTTTGGTGTACAACCATCACTGTCCAGGGGTCACTGGGTCTATAGTGCTGGACTCTATGTGCAGGTCTAGTGTAGTGCCAGATTCACTGTGGCTGCTTTATTGATGGCCGGCCACCGATCTATAATGTATTCATTCATTTACTTGAAAGCTTCTTATCCTAGAGAGGAGCAGCCATTTTGTTGTTGTGGGCTGTGTCACCGTATACGCACTGACGGAACACCTACAGTTCCCTTAATCCCAGTGTCCATCAGGGCCGGGCTAATATAATGGCCAGCTTGCATCAGACCACAGGCGGGTGGGTCATTTATATTGTCGCCCTGAGCTCACAGCGAGGAGTAGGTGCAGGCAGCCGTCGGCTATGCCTGCTATGGTCAAAATAATGCATGTAATAGCAGTAGTGGTCCAGAGAATGTACTGTTTTAGAATCAGTAAAGCCAGAACCCCTACTTTGCACAGTACAGCCTGGGGTGTCTGTTAGCAAGAAAACAGAAATCCCAGAAATAAAAGATTAAGGGCCAAGGAGCAATTAAATAAAGTGTTGTGCATCTGGAACATTGTGTAAAACAATGTATTTATTCTGAATATTTATAGTTTATATCTGAATTTGATGATTGTGAAAAATAATGGAAACTCCAGGGAGGAAGAAAATATAGGGAACATATTTTGCCATAATTATAAGATTTTTTACATAGCAGAAATTGTTTTTGTTTCCAACTAGCCTGATCACCATCTTCCACATGTTTTTATGATTACGAGATTGGGCCAATACCTATGTGTCTTTATTCGAAAATAGTGTCCTTATGTGAAACTAGAAACCAAAAAATGAATTGTAATGTCCTTTATGGGAATACATTTGGACTATTATTTGTAAAGAAAAGATATCTCAAGTTATCTTTAAGTTTCCTTTCAAAACACAATCTCGTAGCCCATAGTGTGATTAAACAACAAACCAAAATCCATATACCTATTTGATCGCATTTATATATCTTCCCTTGTGGATTCTGGCCACTACGAAACATAATAGAACAAGATGAGTCATTCTGAGATATAACCATTAGTTCTGTTGTCATTCTGATCCCCATTGCCGTGAAATTGGTTGGGGGTGAACTTTTGGCCTGCACTTTAGCAGAGGTAAACAGGCCAACCGTGGCTTATTAAGGCCGTTGGTTGGGTTCATCTTTTTATTTATTTATTTATTTTTCTGCTCAGCGCTGTTCCGAACAAAGGCCAGTCCGAAGGAAATTTATCCGCATTAGTGAGATAAAGGCGGTAAAGGACAGAGGACAATACTTTAGCCTAATGACAGATGTGTATCTCTGTGTCTCCCGGCGAGTGCCTTTGTTTTATCAAGTCAGTGGCACTATTTTAATTACAGATTTGCCGTACCCCGCTGGACGAAATTAGACAATGGCTTTTGATGTGGATATATAAAAGCGCGTCTTTCATTACACTCATGTTATTAGCGGTATCGCACATGTTCGTGGCATGGGCTAACCCGGCTCATCTGCCTTGTTCTATAATAGAGGCGTAATTGTGTTCAAGGTGGTGCATTTGAAGATCACAGCATTTCCGGGGAGACAAGGAGTGACTAATTTGGCAGCCTGGGAACTCACCAAATAAATGAGTAAGGCAGAGCAGATTGATTGAAAGGCTGTTATCATTTGTATTCGCAGCTATGATTTCATGAATTATGGTTCGAAGCAGAACAGCCCCACAGGCAAGCAAGTGGTCTTTCAAGCAGCCTACTTTAATTAGTAAGCCAAGAGAGACAGGCTATGGAATGTGCATACAGCTCTATCCAAAAATGGTGGACCAGAATAGATTAGAAGTTTGATTACATAAGAGTTTTTTCCCACATGCTGTGGCACTCTGTAAAATGTCAGTTATAATGCAATCCCATATTATTTATTCACAGTAGAATATGAA
The DNA here is from genome assembly GCA_000787095.1 of Periophthalmodon schlosseri. Classification (NCBI taxonomy): domain Eukaryota; kingdom Metazoa; phylum Chordata; class Actinopteri; order Gobiiformes; family Gobiidae; genus Periophthalmodon; species Periophthalmodon schlosseri. The sequence goes on from JACM01076296.1 coordinate 8,614, forward strand.
CATATGAATGTGTTGGGACCAAAAACTTGTGAATTATGTAATGTAAAGTATGATTAAATGTGAAAATGTGGTTTATTACACTTACACTTACTTTAAATGATACATTTAAATTTAAACATTTAAGTGGATGTAATATTTTAATGTTTAAACTTAAACACATTTTGTCACTGTAAACAACTTTTGTAGCCACATCTGCCCTGAGGTAGACAGAAGCCAGACTGGCCATCTGCGCCATCGGCCCCTATGATCACCATCAATCACCCACTCACACACCACATACAAAAAGGCAAAGTGGGTGAAGTGTCTGGTCATAGTTGGAATTTAACCGGTAACATTCAGTTTTGTAGGCAGCCAGCCCCTAAACCCCAGAGCCACGGACATGCAGCATCCTATGTTTTTTGGTATAGAACACACTGTATGCAGTAAAAAACATTATATAGTGGATTGCATGTACTCAAGGACAGAGCAGCATTAAAAATGTATAAAGACATACACATTGGCGTTGCTCAGGGAAATGCACATGCTTTCAAAAACAACACATCTTTGCGGGGCTTTTATATAAAAATAGAACCAGAGGGGAGTGGGTGTGCACAGCAGTGACTAACGTGTGTCCTGCCATATACTGCTAGTCTAGACTTTAAGAAACATCCCCTGAGCTCCATGTGTGAAGTACTTACTGCTTAAGTGTACTTAATGCTTCCATTTTAATCCTGCAGTAACAGTGCACTTGTGCTAGGGGCCGGAATTGTAAAAACAAAATCAATCACATCTTCTTCGTATTGTGTTTTTGTCCTTCTACAGTATCCCACAGTCCTTAGAGTCAGAGTGGCGTTTTCAGATTGAGATGGTTTATTCATCTGAATCATGCCATTACATGGCCAGTAATGATCAGATAATTACAATAATCACATAACCCAGTAATCTGATCTGATTTTGGATTTGTGTTTACAGGCACAAAAGAAATGATCATCAATAGCGCCTGGCAATTAATCCAGTGGATTTTAAGAGTAGCTGTTGAATTTAGGCCTGTCACAATAATTATATACTATATTTATATCGACTTATAGTTCAGTATATGAAAGTTGGAACAATATTTTTTGAGGTCAGTATTTATCGTGTGTACATTTTCTTTGCACTACTGGGAAATTTTTGGTTATTTTTTGGCTAAATTATAAGATTTAAGATGTAAAAAGTTGAATTAATAACTTCTATGACTCATTACAGATGCAAACTGTTTCATTCTGGTGTTTATTTACTGCAGTTCATGATTTTTTAATAATATTATAGATTTAGAAGTTTAGTTTTTGTGGTTTAAATCTGCTCTTGGGTTACTGAGTTTTTTGTGTCAATGGCATAAATTAGTTTCAGTATATTCGTTTGTCGTCTATATTTACTTGAGCAATATATCGACCTTCAAAATATGCTATCTTGACAGGCCTAGTTGTATTTTTTAAGATTGTATGAAGAAAGAAGTATGAAGAATATTAAATATCTCTCAATCTTAAAAAACAAACAAACATATTATTCAATCTTCTGGGCACCTTGGGATATGTATTTTACATTTTCTAACTTAAAATACATATGAAAACACACTTTCTAAACCACACTTCTGTTTCCAATGAGGCATTTAGGTGTTAGAGCTCCATCTGCTGCCAGCAACGAGAATGGACAATTAGAAAATAAACAAATTAACCTATCAGGCAACTTGAATGATATGCCAATAGAGCCATGCATTCGTTGTGAATACAAATTGACCGCAGAAGAGTCCAGTGATCTTTTATGGACTTAGACTCAGAATTTTTACCTGTAACGCAACAATCAAGGTAAAATGCAAACAGAGCATTTTTGAGTGCACAGAAACAATGACTTGGTTGGATTAATGAAAACAAGCATAATATGTGTCCTTTAACATTTGTTCTTCCATTTTTGTTTTTGTCACATTAGATTGCTCTTTTTGCATAATTGTCCTTGTCAAAACCAAAACAAATCAGATTACTCCTATCATATGTACATGTTTACGTGACGTGACATTCCAATAATCTGAAAACTCCAGAATTCAGATTATGATCATCTTTTGTTGTACATTTAAACATAGCCAGTGTCCAAGTCCAGGCTGGGAGCAGTGTGGTCCATAGTAATGGTCTGCAGCTGTCCTGAGATGCCAGCTGACACATGGGCTCTGGTCTGCAGTCGCTGTATAATGGCGCAGAGATTTGAGGGGGTGTTTTGGATGAGTGTCTCGCCTTGACGCATTTGCAAACTGCTCCGGTACATTGAGAGCCAGAGATTCCATTTCAATAAGAGATGCTCTTAAAATCTTAATGGACAGGTGCAGAGATAGAGGTAGGTAGTTGTAATCGCAAGAGGAATTCTGTTCAGTTTTGTCAGTATAAATATAAAAGGTACAGTACATACCAAAAAGATGAAAGAAAAACATGAGCAAATGTAAATTATTTTATGCTGGATTAGATCAAAATGTTTACAAGTTACTCAACAATACTGGCACCAAAGCTTTGGTTGTTAAGAAACCCACTCAAGCTGTATAGTTCAGAGTTTGTTGATTTTTTGGTGGTTCGAGTCCCGCTCTCGACATAAACATCATTGGTAGAATGGTCAAATCCACTGAGCTACAGATTGGTGGTGTGATTCCTGCTCCCACAGATGAATACTATTGTTGTGTCCTTACGCAAGACACTTAACCCACCTCGCCCCCAGTGTCTGCGTACACTGGTGTAGGAAAGTGTGTTGAAAGGGTGAGTGGTTTCTTGATGTAAAGCGCTTTGAGTGCCTTAAAGTGGAAAAGCACTATATACACATTGACCATTGCTAGTAGTTAATTACTTTGTTAATTAATTGCTTGGTCTGTAATGATTGTCAATGTCAACACCAAATAAATACAAACTGAGAAAGTGCTACTTACAGCAGAGACTTAAATAGCACAATGATGAAACTGGAGGCAAAGGAAAATGCAAGCAGAGGAGAGTTTGATCTTATACTAAGCGAGTAAGGCTAGCTAAAAAAAAAAAAAAAAAAATGGATAATGTGTTAGCAGCTTAACTTTTTGTAAAAAATCATGAAAGGTAGGGCTGGGTTGGTAACAAAAGAATAATGGGAAATTGTAGTTTTAAGTAGAATCAAAGAAAAAAAAAATACATACAGTTCAGTGTAAGATTCAATTTAATTTACTCTGAAGAGGTAACAGATCCTTTGGGATTAAAAAAAAAATCAAATTGAAAAAGTTTAAAATAACATAAAACAAAATAAAACACCATTGTTGCTTTTTCTTGTCTCATTTTTTTCAGTACATCCACGTGCCTTATGCTGAGTCTATTATCATTACAAACACACGTGCGCAAGTCTAGTAAAAGTCATCTCTTGTCGTTATATAGTTCTACAGTCCCTGCTAACATATGTATTCCCTTTAGTGAGTCTGCTCTGCCCGTTCGTGCCTCTAGGGAGCGGGCTTGTGGTAGTGCTGTCTCTGGTGGGCCGGGACAAATGAGCTGCAGCCTGAATTTGAGGAGGTTTCAGTTGACCACTCCGCTACTGCTGCTGTGGACACAAGCAGGGTTTGACCGCGGAGCAAAGTGAAGGTTAAACTAGCAGGACAGGCCACTGTTCAACTGAGCATAATAAAGACCTGAAACCTAAAACAGGATTTCAGTACGACTTTGAAGGAGGCCTGTGCAATAGTTTGAATTGTAACCGAGAACAAGATTCAGTCATTTCTAATCAATCATCGATGATAGGTTTGGGCCTTTTTTATCAAGAGGACATGTTAAATTGCTATGATTAAAAGTCGGTATTGTTTATGTTCAGATTGTTTTATTTATTTTTATTTATTTTTATTTAATTTTCACTTGTTTTTAATCTTGATTGATCAATATGATATCACAATGATATTATTATTAGATTTTACAACCATTGTTATTATTTTTTTATCATATCGCCCAGCCCTACTTTGAACTAGCATTAATCATGTGTTATTCAAAAAACATACATTTAAGCCGCGAGCAGAGATAAAGGCCCTCATCATGACACGCCCAACACATAGTGGATCTTTATTATTTCAAAAACATTTCTTCCGGGTTATCAAAAATCATTATTGTTAGCTCAAAATGTTTCCTGTAAGAAAAAAAAATCTCTGGTAGTTAATTGGTATCATATGTCAACACCTGGGATATCTTCTTTACAGTTATAATGTATTGACCTTTTGAATAAGTCGAGACAACTAAATATTTTCATACAATGCTGAGAATATTATATAGACTGTCATGGGCTGACTTTATGTATCTGTAAATAATAATGGTGGTGTAACACATTCCACTGGCTCAGATCAATAGGTCTTGGCTGAGCTCCATTGTATGTCTTTCACTAAAAGCTCAAGCTGCACAGCTCCATAACTACAAAAGCACAAATTATTTTACCAAAGAATTTGATTGAAGACTGGTTAGAATGTGCCGCTCTTTTAGCAGGTTTAGGATTGACATATTTTGTATTGCCAAAATTAATATTTTGAATGTAGAGTCAGCTCAGCTTGAGGTAACAAGCTAGGTTAATTGTTAGCAGCCCCATGATTTGATATACAAAGAAGGTTGTATCTGGACAGTATCTGTGCACATTACTGGTCATTGCAAGTTGGATTTGCCTATTCACCTTATTCCGGAAGTTGCCGTGGGCGCCTTCATTGTAATTCAGGTTGTATTATTGTGTATGGGGCTGCCGATCTTGACACCAAATTAAGTTGCATAGGGACTATAAAGCCATTTTAAAGTCTCTCAGAGAATTGATGCAGTGTTGACTTGTTGGTCACATGAACATTGAATATTTTACACAAATCAGTCTACTTTATATCATATTTTAGTGGCAAAACTTTTCTCAAAGTCTCCATTGAAATGAATGGGATTCCCGCTTAACCGGAAGTGCAACCACAAAGAAAGCGCAGTTTAGTTGCATTTACGCTCCATTGAATGAATGGGATTCCCGCTTAACCGGAAGTGCAACCACAAAGAAAGCGCAGTTTAGTTGCATTTACGGCAAAAGTGGGCGGGGCGGAATAAGGTCAGTAGACAAAATAGAAAAATCTAATATTTTTCCTCTACTGACCCCTTGTGGTTGGAAACTGGATTTTTGTTTAGCTAGCATTTATAATCCTTTTAACCATACAGGGAGCCAAATTAACCTAATGAACTGTGTATTTTTACGTTGACCCATCTGGAACTTGAATCACTATTTTACATTCAACTGCAGCGGATTTCTAGTATTTCATTTGCAATGCACTTTCAGGGATTGCTAGTGTCACATAAGAGGAAAGATACACAAAAAGTCAAACAGCGAACTTTTGGGAAGCTGTGTGAAGAAAAACTTTGCCTTATTGCATTCAACCCTTCAATCTCTGCAGCTGAAGGGTGACAGCCGACACTTTTTCCTTTTCATGAAACCTGGAGAATTGTGAGGGCATACAATATTGACATAACTTCCAATTCGAAATATGACCAGTAAGGATTTTCAGTAGCTGGAATTAGAAAGCAAACAGTTCATATTTCTCCCAAAACACTTTCAGAAGTACAGGGGGAAGAAATTGTTGAGGAAAGATGTGAGATAAGTCTGGGAGCTTTTCTGACTTGACAATTTTCTTTATCAGCCAAGGAAGTGTCAGAAACATTTGGCCTGTGAATTCCAAATAAAAACCCATTCTAAAGTGTGTGTGCGTTTGTGTGCGTGTGTGTGCGTATTGACTTGGGGATGTTGTTGTGGAGTTTCCGAGAGCAGATTTAAGGCGGATGAGGCGTCAACAGAGCTGATGTGTTCCTGTCTCTCATGGGCCTCTCATCCGCTGCCAGTTTTTATATTTTTATTTATTTTTTTTCTGATCTACTTTCAAACTGGGACATTTCTACATGTTTTGCAGTGGTTAAGATATCAGACCCAGTAATGGATTTACTGAGTATGTTCTAAACACCAGATGGTCTAAGTGAAGGACAAATGAAAAATAGAAATAAAAATCGTTGCCAGTCGCCTTTAGTAATAAGTTTATGCATAATTCAAATGGTCTGGCGTTGACTAGAGAGCCAGTAAATTAGTGAATTAAAGTAGAACGGCTGAAGCCATTAGATTACCCAAAGTTTTATGACTTTATAAACTAGATTATTTTAAAATGATAGATTTGGGCAACATCATTTTCCAGTTTCCAGTTGTTATTTTTTTTTTTACAACTCTTTCTCTTCAATACCCTTTTGACAATTTCCTCCATTTGGGCCTTGTTTCTGTGAGTAATAGCATGAACTCTGTTAGCCCCTTTCTTGTTCACTGACAGCTATTGTTGAATGGTGCAAACAAAATAACAACTACTTTTTGATTTTCCACATTATGATATATTCAGACTTTTTAAACTTCACAAGTATTATTACAATCCAGATTGGTATATCACATTTAATAATAAGGGCACAACTTTGTAACATGATTTAAAGGTACAATATGTAACTTTCTGCAGGTGGCATGTCACCTGCATGATTCTATGGATAATGAAAGTTTAAACCGTACTTCCAAACACTCTCCATCAAGATAGATATGTTTTGTGCCATAATGTGGAAGATTACAGCCAAAGAGTTTGTTTTTGGCTAAGAGGTCTGTCAACTGGACAAAAAGTGGTAGGAGTGAAGACGTTTCGCTGTTCTTCCAAGCCGCTTGTTCAGGTCTGGTCAGATTACTAGTGGACACTGCCTTTTATCTATCTGAAGCGAGGAGCTAACTACACTGAAACTGAAAACAGCTGTTGTTTACAGTTTCTGTATGTAGGCTAGGTCTATTGAGCCACACTAAGTGTGCACTGTGCCCGAGTCATACTTAGCATATTCATTCAACTCTTAAAGGGTGCTTTCACACCTTTAACGTCAGATAGATATAAGGCTGTGTCCACCAGTAATCTGACCAAAACTGAAGAAGCGCCTTGGATGAGCAGCGAAATGTCTTCACTCCTACAACTTTTTGTCCAGTTGACAGATTTTACTTTTGGCTTCAGTATCAGTACTGAAAATCATGTGACAAAGTTCAATTCATTTCAATTTTATTTTTGTAGAGCCCAAAAGCAATTGCCTCTTAGGGCTTAACAAGATCATTCATTTAACCAACAGAAAGAGTAGGGAGATCTGATTGTATTATCATTGTGGTACGAAATTGGTATGGATCTGTTTTACTTTGCATCAAATACGAGTATGTTTTTGTTTTTTTTTCTTTTCTGTAACAGCACTACAACAGTATTGTATTCTGTGAATAAATTAAATGAACTTGAAAGAAAAACACATTATATCCCTTTATGAGTAACTGCAGGTAAGTTTTTCCTACAGTTGTGTCACCTACTGACAGAACATGAACACCTGCCAGCTGCCGCCTGCAGAACACGCCATGTTCCACGCGTATATACCACCAAGTGTCATTTTAATTAAAGAAACAGATGGGCAGATTTTCCACTTAGTTTGCTTGTCTTGTGGTGGTGATGATGATTCAAATCAAATGAATGCTCCTATACATAATTAGTTGTCTCGTCGCCACCATAGTCTACAGTAAACAGTGCAAAAACTCCAGACGTGAAGCCAAGGACAGTTGAGTCACTGCAATGAAAGAAGTCAAAGCAATTCTCATTTATAGCTTTTCTTTATGACCATGAGTTGATAATGGTGAGCAAGCCTTTTCAACACGTTTTCTATGGCTCCAATGTTTAATAATCAAGAAATCAAGTCGGTAGATTCACACGTCTGACTCATTGCTAGACCCAATCGCACTCATTATCACTATGCTGTTACCAAGGCTAAAACCATGGAACTATTATAGAAGTTTTCAAAGTGAGCTGACTGGAGTTAGGTCGGCAATCGCAAGCCTTAAGGTCAGACTAAGAAGCAACAGGGGGCTGCCCGCTCTTTTGCGATTGATCTATGGCTAAAAAAAATGTAAGAAAAACGCAAGAAAATTTCTCTATAAAACCAGGATTTGAAACAGGTATTGCTAACAGGTATTGCTAAGGGTTCAAAATGGACGACCTGAAGATGAAGAATAGGTGAATAAAATACAGCAGACTGAGTTACCAGCTTTTCAAATAGAACATCAAGGACTCTTTTGAATAAGCACAAATTTGTTTTTTACAATTTGCATTTTTTGTCATGAATGAAGTAAACAGAAGATATAAAACTGTATTTCTTGCGTTTTGGTTACTATTTAAGAATCTACTTTTATATGTCGTCTACTGAGTACCTGTCATCCAAAGTACATAAATTTGATTCTAGACCAAAACATATCATGGAGAAGGTCAAATTCTCAAGCAGTTTTGCCACTGTATCCTTGAGCAAGACACTGCCATCCACCTTGCCTGATAAAGCTGTATAATTTCTTGAATTGTTCCTAAGAACTTAAACATTTTTCGTTGTACTGTTGACAGTGAGTAGGGTGACTATGACTAACCCAGGTGAGTTATAATTGGCCAAAAAGTCGTATTAATTAAGCATTAGGTAATTGGATGTTTATTTTTCTTTTCTACTCCTAATTATACAAAACCTTAACTTATGTTTTCACTTTTCTGTTAGTCAGGTTCATCGTCTTTTGCAATGGCTGCTAAAACGATGCAACTAATTAGCAGGACAAAACTCTCCACCAAGAAACTTCCTCAAACTTTTAAGCACATCTACAATTGACGCTCTTAAACAGAAATAGTTTTGCTCATTTCTTGTTAAAAATATCTTTGCTTGTGTTTTCCGTTTTCCCACTGTGTAAGGCCAAAAGCCAGATAAGACTTTATATCTGCAGGTCTGGTGTCGTCTTGTGTGCTTATTTGTGCAAAATCACTTGAACCCAAATGTAACCCAGTATTCTCTTTAAAGTCAGATTAAACATTCCCTGCACCATCTAACAAAACCGGCCTCTCTGTAAAAGGGTTTTTTTCATCGCGGCAGGGATCCTGTCTCACATTTTGTATTAAGAGAAATATTCAAATATTCACTATTACATCAGACGGAAAGTGTTAGATGTCGTGTGCATCATTCGGTACACAGGGGCTTGTAATTCACTGTGACTGCAGCGGAATTTAAAGTAGGGCGATGCAGCCACACCACAACCAGTAGAGGATCAGTACTGACGAAAAATAACCACTGACAAATACAGTTTATATGATGCATTTCTGTTACGGTAAATGTGTAGTTGTAATAGTGTTAGTTAGCCTGGTAAATCCGGACTGAAAGTCCTGTTACACTCTGATGTACAGTCATGGTCACCACTTGTTCCTTTTTATCTCAAGCCTGATGTTTGTTTTTTTCTTTTTCTCATAAGATTTATGCATGTCACACTACAAGACATGAGAAATTTAAATTGTAAGACAGCTAGTGCTACATGCTATCAGTGTTTTTGCGTTTGTAAAAGTTAGTAAATGAAAGGGAAATGGGGAGATATTAAATACTTGTGTAGGTCACTTGTTTGACAGAGATTGATTGTAGAGCAAGAGGATGGCTGACTGCGAGCAAGACTCCTAAATATCAGACACTGCTTGCTTTGTACCACTTGCAGCTCGTCTTTAGTTGTATAGAGTTTAATCTTTTTCCCTGTCTCACTATGAGACCTACGACCCACATTTTTCAGCCAGAACAATCAGAAATCTTTCATCGCAGACAGCCAAAATCATGCAGTGGATACCTGGACCAGACAGAGTGGTGCTATGAGGTTTGTTGATTTCAGTCACACATATGGGAAACAAACTAGCTCATTGGTCCCTTATCATTAAGAACAAAATCAAACTTCTCTCTAGGGCTGCAACTAACGATTATTTTCTTGTCGATTCATCTAACAATTTTTTTGATTAGTTGACTGTTAGTCACCTGTACATTTCGTGGTGCCACACGCCTGCACATTCCGTGAGGCTGTGTGTTTATAGCCTACAGTCTGCGTGGGCATGTTAACGGCACCTGCATGTGTAGCTCCGATGAGAAATGGAGTCTCCCTGAAGAGAAATGTATGTTTTGACAAAAGCTTTGAATACATGAGAGCAGATACTGCAGACAGCATGGCACATGTAGCGCTGTGAAGTCTGCCTCACTTTTACAACACGAGGATGGTCTTCTGTGTGTGTCTCACACGTGCTCTGCTGTGGTTTGTGTGGAAATATGGTGCAGATGTACAGAGTGTGCCTGTACCTGATATATATCTGCCACATTAATTAAAGACTCTGCTCTAAAGGCGACACATCGACGCGCTGTACATGTCGACGTATTTTCCTGGTCGACGTCGTCAATTACATCGATGAATCGTTGCAGCTCTACTTCTCTCACCTCTGATTAACAGTGTTTACTGTTTCATTCATCGATTCTGCAGAAGTCTGATGTTCCTCTGTCCTGTGTTGTTTTTTTTTTTTTCTTTTGTCCTCGCAAGCAGCCATGTTTGTTGTTTATGCAAACAGACATTCCTTGATTTGTTAATCTTCCTGCCAATCGCTTCCATCTGAAGACCTGAAGATAAGACCAGGGCCTAGTATAGGAAAAGTGTCTTCCTATACTTGGTTGGTCAGACTAAGTGTGTTGTGATAGTCCCTAACACAGCCAGATAAATAGTCTGGCAATCATAAATACAGGTTGCCAAATTGTCTTGACAAACACAGTATGAACTAGGAAAAGAAGGAGTCACTAATCTTCTAGTAGCTATATAATGGTAATTCAACCACATTAGCCAATGCCACCTAATTGTTAGAATAAGAGGTAAGAATTTATAATTTTCTGCTTAATACTCATATTTAATGGGGTTCTTTTATTTTGGTAGCCTATTTTATTCTCACGGTGATTTCCCCGTGAGCAGACTTTGATTACTTTTTCCACCTGGCACCTGCTAGTCCTTCACTAAAATATATTTATATAATTCACAGTAGGTTACCATATTGTTTTTCACAGCATCGCATTCTTTCAAGTTTTACTCTCTCCAGTTCACACTGCAAATGGAATCCTAACTTTTTGTTCTATTGTTAAGCTCTGGGATTTTACGTTTTATCACACTGTGCATTTGCCACAAAAGAAAGAGAATGAATTGAGTTAGTAAGTGCAGACATAACAACAGCCTTTCCCCCTCTTAAAATGTATAATCAGCAAAACTGAACAACTATGATTATGTGCAAGCGCAAAGTAAAGTAATCAGTCATCGGCATTGTAAGCCAAAGTGTGTTGTGGCTAAGGGGATTTATGTTTAAGTGCATTTATGCCCATCTATGTAAACAAGTATGTACTCTGCTCAAGCATGTTAAACATTACTCACCTCATGTCCACTGTCCAAATGCCCTGTGTACATTAGGTAGTAAACAGAGGAAGGGCATGTGACATATTAAACTGTGTCATATTAAAAGTACACAGTGTAACTTTTCTGGTTTTGTCTGATGGCAATGCTATTGTTTTGCCTGGAATGTTCTATGACATTAAACGGATCTATCTTGTATTTACTCAATTATCAGTGTTTTCTATCAACAAGGCTTGATAGAAGTGCTTTCTTATAGTAAGCGGGTTCACCTTTCCACAGAACGGACCTGGTAGTGTCATCTGTTTGTCTTCATGCAGATGGATATGTTTAATGCCATATTGTGGAACATTCCAAAACAAAACAATAACATCTCCCTGGAGACTGGCATGTGGCTTACTCTCCACCAGAAAAGTTATATACCTTTGACATTTTACATAACACAACATGGCATGTGTATTAATTATACATTTAATTAATTTCGATACCAAGGAACAGGCTCGATACTCGATACAGATTTTGATACCACAATGATAATTTAAAAAACACTCCTTTTTAGACAGTAGAATTTTCAACACAAAGTAATACTCTTTTCTTTATGTGAAAACTGTTCAGATTGGTCTTTTTTTTTCCTGTCTATGAATTTTTTTAAGTATCAATACTTCAAAAGTTCAAAAGAGTATTTAGTTTCGATATTACTTTTAGTATAGATTACTATCTGATTTCAAATACTTTTGATAAGTTTAATAGGCATACAGTATTACAAAGTATAACATTACTTTGAACATATACTTACATTCGTTTTGTAGAATACATGACAGAATGAGGTCACAGAATTAGATAATGTCTATTATTTCTTACAGAGAAACTTTCAACCTTGACTTGAAAATATGCTTATTACATCAAGTTACATCAAGTTACATCAAAGTCCCAGCTTTATTCATACAGCTAACCAGCAATGCAATAACGCCTTAGATACAACCTATTGAAGTCATTTGTTGTAACACTTCCTGGTTGTGTGTGTTTTCAGTGGTGCAGCACATAAAGCGCAGAGACATTATCTTGAAGAGGGAGCTGGGAGAGGGCGCATTCGGAAAAGTCTTTCTGGCCGAATGCTACAACCTCTGCCCCACCAAGGACAAGATGCTCGTGGCCGTCAAGGTACGTTTCCTTCCAACTCTCTCCTCTGTGCTATAAACCCACTTACAAACACGTTACGTTCCAGATTTATTAATAGAGCCTAAGTGAATTTGTGGCAGTGTCAGGCTGTTAATGGGGAACTGGACAAATGCCAAAAGACTTCCACCGCTCTTAGCAATTTTAAAACTCAGGGGTTCTCTCAAAATGGTTCATTATGGCAGCTTATTATGGCGTTTTTGATGTGGTTTGAACTTGTACTAAATATGTCTGGTATAATCTAATGGTAAGTCATTTAAATTGTGAAAATTATATAGCAAAATGTATTGATTTGGTATCATTTTGTAATACCTTAATTAGCTTTGATAAAGCATTGACACTGACTTAATTCATGATAAAGAAATTGTTTTTTTTAAAGAATGATTCAGGCTTCATAACTATGGGTTAGGGTTAGGATTTAGGGCATTACTTAAGATGTTAAAAACGTGTAAAACAGAATCATTTCATTTTAGAGGCCCAAAGTTATTACCGCTAACAACAACTAGCATGCTAATTGCGCACTTCGTTATTCTCGGACAATACAACGCATTCTAATTAAAGGCAGACAGTACACTGGACTTATTTTGACCTCAAGTGCTGATTATACAATATATGGCGAATGGTCACATTTTTATATAGCGCTTTTCCCCCTTCAAGGCACTCAGAGCTCTTTACATCAAGGAACCGCTAACCCATTCACACACTCAGGGCAAGGTGGGTTGAGTGTCTTGCCCAAGGCCACAATGACAGCATTCATCCATTGGAGCTGGAATCACACCGCCAACTTTCTGACCGCTCTACCAATAATGTTTATGTCGAGAGTGGGATTCAAATTGGAGTGGACAAACACTCTACCAACTGAGCTACTGTCGCCCCTGTATCTGTACTGGGGCAAGACAAATTTTGCTCACATGCATAAAATTGGGTACATGGGTAAATTGGGTACCTTTAAGTCCAGACTGTTAAAAGTGTACTTATTATAATGTGTTACCGTGGATTTTTATACTGCTATTTTTTTCATGCATTTAGTTTAATTGCCGTAGATGGCTGAAAATCAAATTCATTAAATGCACGTATCGCAGTACCACAAAGGAACAGATAATGCACACATTCCCGTAATCATTATAATCATGCAGCATAAATTATTCGTTAATTGTGTTGAATCTGCATCATTTAGGTCCCTTCTCACCATCTGCTTAATAATAGTGGTCATATCATTTAAGCTTTTAGAATCAGTTGCTTTCTATGGAGTACTGTTGAAACAAATTGCATCGTGAATTTTCACTTCCCTGTTAGAATAGACAACATTGGGAGGCTTTCAGTGGACAGCTTTCACAATCGTATCTATCTTTTTATTCATTATGAAATTTGTATTTTGTTGGGATTTTTTTATAATTGCCGCCAACCTTTCAAATAGGAGTCAGAAATTCAGCATTGCAAACACGTCTTTAGCTGTATTCTCATAGATGCAGGGTGTTAATACGTGTACTTTCAGAACAAAAAGATCATCATCAGTCATTTATGTAACTATATTTGCTTCATTATCAATGGTCTTCAACGCTCTGCACCCTGGGGCAAAATATCTCTTGCCCCAGTACAGATATATTGTATAAGCAGCTCTTGAGGTCAAAATAAGTTAGCTGCGCGCTGTCTACATCTAATTATGAAGCGTCTTATTGTCCGAGGAAGTGGGCGTGGGCATGCTAGTTGTTGTTAGCTCTGCTCTGATCTCTAAAAGTTGTGAAGAGCGATTAGAAACACATCGCAGAAAATACCTAAGATGCCCGGAACACATAAGGTAAGTGAGGAATAATTTGGACCACTGCCAACTACTTAGCATAGTCATTCAAGACCCTAATTTTAGGGGCTTGAATGACTATGCTAAATAGGACTCAGGCACAGTGCACACTTTGGGTAACACAATAGACCTAACCTACAAACAGAAACTGTAAACAATAGTTTTGTTGTTTCAGTGTAGCTAGCGCCTCCCTTCAGGTAGATATAAGGCCGTGTCCACCAGTAATCTGACCAGAACTGAAGAAGCGGCTTGGATGAACAGCGAAACGTCTTCACTCCTACAACGATTTGTCCAGTCGACAGATTTTCCTTTTGCTATGGATCAGACCTGGACGACTGAGGGATTACACATATAGCGCCTTTAATGTTACACAGTATTTATGTGCATATGTTTCACTTTTTGATCTGATAAACGGGAATATCGCGACATTGAACACCATATCATTACCATTACCATGCACTTATATATTTAGACATTCCATCCATTATGTAAATTAAGTTTATGGTCCATATTCAGATAGAAGCCATTAAATCTACTTGAGTTTTTTATTTACCCATTTAACACCTGTCCCTCCAGCATCCACAGAGCTCGCAATTACCGCCACAAGCTTTTAAGGTTTAACTTTTGACAAACAGCGTCGCCTCCTAGCGTGTTGTTTCCTCTGACACTAATGTGTTTGAAACCACTGCCTCTGACAGCCCTAATGCCCTAATAGCACGGATGGGAAAGATATAAGTTGCTTTTAAGTGGACTTCAACTATAGTGTTAAAGGGATAGTCAGCTATTGTTTAATTGTGATCCTATTATTTTCATTGGCCTTGGTAATGTATTCCACACAGCCTTAATACACCCAGTTGAATCAGCATTGATTACAATTAAAGGCGCGGTACTAGCTTTTTTTTCCCCATTTGAGCAACATTTGTCTTGCACCAATACAAATGTATTGTGTAAGCAGCTCTTGAGGTGTAAATAAGTCTGCTGTGTACTGTCTGCATCTAATTACTGAGGCTTTTATTGTCCGGGTATCAGGAAGTGCGTGATTACCATGCTAGTTGTTGTTAGCTTTACCGTGACTTTGCTCTGGTCTCTGAAAGTTGTGAAAAGCACTTATAAACTCATAGTGGTGAATAATTAAGATGTTCGGAATGCATAAGGTAAGTGAGGAATAAGTATGGATCACTGGTAACAGTTTAAAATTATTCTGTTTTTTACATTTAAGACAGTTTAGGTTTTTGGTTTTAGGTTTCATTTATTTTCATTTCCTCATGGAGAAACTTGGCAGGGGTCAGTAGCATTAACTTACAGACATGATAGGACAAAAAGAACCCCAAAACAAAACTCAGGCTTTACACATCCATGTTGTTCCTTTTTACATAAAGGAACCCTGTATCTCCTCCCAGACTGCAGGAGCTCATACTGTGTGTTGAGCACATGAGAGGGATCTCTGATGATCTTCAGAGCCTGTCACAACTGACTGTTCAAACATGGTCTGTGGTCTGGTCAGATTAAACACACCCATGATGTTACCAGCCAGTTTGACCAGTCTAAGGATTTATATTTGACAGTCAGGTTTCCAAACCCTCTGACTATTCCATACCTTAGCACAGACTCTATACTAGCTCTATAGAAGGTCAGTAATAATATTTTGCCTGACTCCAAATAGCCATAATCTCCTAATGAAGTACAGACGCTACTGTATCTTGGCACACACGCTCGTCACATGCTCATGCCAGCTCATATGACAGTAGCCTATTTAAATGCTTTTTGGTAGTAATATGGCATGATAGGTTTTTAATACCATACTTACCATACATACTTTAAGGAATATTTTCAAAGTTTTGACAGATAAATTTGTTTTGTTGATGTACACAAGCCTTTTTAGAAAACATGTATTTAACTGTTTTAATTGCACCATACTGACAAAGCAGTTTCCTAGTTTGTGAATTCTGTTCACTAAAAATGTTGTTAAAAGTCCGGTGGACTACATTACCCATGATGCACCTGTTATGTGGAGTGGAGCCTCCTGTTGTTCGCAGGTCATCCTGCCTAATCTTGTGTGTATGAGTACTGTGTGCCTTCATACGATGCAAGTATTGTTTGTAATTGGGTATGAATGTTGTCTTTTGCCAGTTTATTTACAAATGTGTAATTTTTATTTTTTAAGGTTATCGCTGTTATACAGTGCAGTGCTCCATGTGCAATCACCTCGTAACAATGCGTCAGTTGTGTCCATCCACTGTCCATCCTTTTGCAATAGCTAATGTTATCCCCTGTATCTATTTGCAAATAGTGTATTGACCCATTTTGTACAGTTTTGCCTATTCAGTCATTATTGCATTTTTACAAACACTCTAGGTTTACGTATAAGTTAATTTATTGTTTTAGAGCGCCTACCTATGGTTTCTTTGCGCAATAGCATGCAATTTTTTCTTTATTCATTTCATATCGTATAGTACTTCGTATAGTTTATTGGTGTTTCTGGTGTTCCTAATGCATATATACACTGCCTGGCTAAAAAAAAGTTGCCACCAAAAAAAAAGGTCACACACTCTAATATTTCGTTGGACGCCTTTAGCTTTGATTACGGCGCGCATTCACTGTGGCATTGTTTCGATAAGCTTCTGCAATGTCACAAGATTTATTTCCATCCAGTGTTGCATTAATTTTGCATCAAGATCTTGCATTGATGATGGTAGAGTCTGAGCGCTTCTCCAGCACATCCCAAAGATTCTCAATGGGGTTAAGGTCTGGACTCTGTGGTGGCCAATCCATGTGTGAAAATGATGTCTCATGCTCCTTGAACCACTCTTTCACAATTTGAGCCCGATGAATCCTGGCATTGTCATCTTGGAATATACCCGTGCCATCACGGAAGAAAACATCCATTGATTGGAATAACCTGGTCATTCAGTATATTCAGGTGGCCAGCTGACCTCATTCTTTGAGCACATAGTGTTGCTGAACCTAGACCTGACCAACTGCAGCAACCCCAACCTATTTGCTTAGTTAAATCCAGGTGGCGACTTTTTTTTTTGGCCAGGCAGTGTACTTTTTCCTTTTCTTTTCAGATAACCACACACACACACACACACACACACGCACACACACGCACACACACACACACACCCACAAACCAAAGCACATGTAACTACCTATGTAATAATCATTCCCTTAATATCACCTGCTTCCTCGTCGTAAATAAACATCCCTGAGCTGTACAAGTGAAGTTTGCCTGTTCCTTCTGACTGAGGACGACTCAGTTGAAAACGGATCAGTAATCGGTGCATGCCAGACTCACACAGTACCTTACAAATGTATTCTGATTAATTTTTTTTTGGCATACTAATTAGCATGTGTGTAGAGATATATTTGTACATAAATATGCCAGCTCATAATAGTTTTTGATAGCAATAAAATGCATAGGATTATCTGGATGGATTTTTGAAGTAGGGTCTATGGTTTGGGTTGTATATGAAAGAAAATAAGATATTTAAATTCTAAAGCTTAAGCCACACAGACTAAACTCTCTGTTGGTATATTCTCTAGCCTTGTACGCCTCCATATAAGATACATTTTTAAGCCACTGCTCCTGCCTCCACATCCAAATTGGCTGTGCGTTTACAATTTCCTGCAGGAGGTAATATTTCTTCTGTCTAGCCCTGGCCTGTGCCTTTAAGCTTGCTCGAGCTCTGGACAGGACTCTGCCAAATCAGCACATTTTACCAGTAAAGAAAGAGCTCCGACCTTCACTACAAGAGACCACTCTAACCTTGATGTCCTTTTATTTTTGCAGAATAACTTTAATTTTCCAAAAAGCATGACTTTTTCCCATGCACCTATTTATGTCTGATTGCAGAACACAATACTGAATCCTGCTGCTCGCTTTCTTCTCATGTCCCAATCTGTGTTATAGCATTAGGCCATTGGGGCTTTCTAAAATTCTCCTTAAAGGTCAACAAAAGGAAAATTCATTGCCGCGCTTTGCTCTCAATTTATTGCCCTGAGAGCACTTGGAGGTATTGTTTTGGAGAGATGCCCAGACAGGGGATGTTTCCTTAAGAGTGCACTCTGATTTGGTAATAGAATTTTATGGCCGCTGTACCTGCTCTGCTGTTCATCTCCCACACCTTCAGTATAGTCACAGGGCACAGCCAGTGGGTTTGTAAGGGATTGCATTTACTCATTTATATTTATTTGAGTGGAAAAATACAATTTAGATAAGTTTTCGTTGTGCACTTACTTACTTACAGTAAATATTACGATGACTATAGGGGCTAAACAATATATGGAGGGTCCCTACAAATACTGTTACAGGTTGGGTATATTGTCTATGCTCTTACTTATTTAAAAGTACAGTCAGCTGAGCCTGAGTTGCCAGTGACACTTCCTGACTCAGATGTGTCAGGGAAAGAACAACAACTAATATTAACTGTAAGAAAAGGGAAAATACAGTACTTTGGCCATATCATCAGGGCCCAGAATCTCTGCACCCATATTCTGTAAGGCTATATAGATGGCAAGAGGACAAGAGGGTGACAGAAGAGGTGATGGAGAGATGACATCCAAGACTGAACCAAAAAATTTCTTGGGAAGTGTACAGCCTTCGCAAAGCAATGGCGTCTGTGGAGGAAGAACATTACATTTGTTATTAGTAAAAGTAATATTTGATTTGAACATGCTTACCACATGGCTGGGTCATGTAGATGGGTCATGTTTATGAAATGTCAGATAATAATTTGATATACCCTCCTTTTAAGTAAATATTAATGGACATCTATCCCCATATTCCATATTGGTCGGGGCCTTAGAATATATTTTTACTTGAGTGAGTTACCTTGCATTTCTACCCACCTCTGCATGCAGCAAATACATCTCCATCCCAAGGTTCCCTCCATCTATAACAACATCAGTCTACTGAGAAAGTAGAACTCAGGGTCGAATAGATGATGTTGTACTTCCTGTCACTAACAGAGTGTCACCAGTTCCTTTCTTCTTCAATAGGAGGTGCCATGGAGCATGTTAGCTGTGATTTCATTTGGACCATGTTTTTGTCTGATGCCCGCGGCACCGATTGACGGCTTATCGAGACAGGGCTGTGTACTGCACATCAAAGCGGGCCCGGCATGATCAGTTTACCAATCATATCAGAGCGTTAGCATGCAGCCACAAGCACGCTAACAGCCATGCTACTGTATCTCCTCTCAGTGCCGCATCATGTAGCACTCTATTTACCGTCTACATATTTGACAAAAACATGCGTCAATGATTCGCTTTGCATAGGATTTCTAAAAGAGCCGGATAATGCATTAATATGAAGTACCTGTACCAGACTAGAGACGCAGGATTTTTCAAAGCAAGGAGACATTTAAAAGTACTGGTGTCCAAGTGACATAAAGGGCTCTATTCAGCATTTTCTGTTTGATCATCAAAGCTTTTTTTTTTTTTTTTTTTTTTTACCTCAAAACAGTTTCTATACTGTAGAATATTTCAGACATGGAGAGATGCAGCCAACATCTTAACCTGCTGCACTTGAGAGTTGATTGTAGATGAAGCTTTACATAATGGTGCAGTTTAGTGAAATATGGCATTTATAAAAAGACAAAGAACTACAAGAGTTCCTGTAGCTCCGAACACTGATTGCTTCTTTACTGACCTATAATGATGTTGGTTTGACATCAGGAGAATTTTGATCTCATGTGGATCTGAAAGTTTCGCCTTTTAAGACAGATGGGAGAAATGGGTTTACATAGCGATAACCCACCCAACTCAAGCCCTTCAGTCTGTGAGACAAAGGTGTAAACCTTGTTGTCTCCATAAATAAATAAGTATGATTTTATGTGAACAGTAGTAGAAAAGCTTTCAGAGTTTCAGAGAGTTAATCATTTCACCAATGTTTTTGGAATCGACACTTTTCCACTGCCATCAGGACATCATTTTCCATCTAAAGGTACCAGTCTGAGGAGCTAGTTTTACTCTAGAATGACCCAAAACTAGGCTAGCAATTTACCCAAGTCAAAGCAGTTTGAGGGTATAACTCCTCCCTCAAGGTGAGACTAGGCTACCTCAGATCAGTGTGTTCGTATTGAAAATTACTCCCTTGGCAGTCGAAAAGTCTCAATTAAAGAAAAAACACATTGTCCAGGTGACTACCATTAAACCTTTTTCTTCTTCTAGAGAAGAAAAAAAAAATCTTGCTGGATTTGGACTGCAGTCTGACAAACTAAACTATCATAAAAAGTATCATATTGTGCATGTTTTAGTTTTTATTAAGGCAGTAGTTCATGATTGATTGGTTGACAGATCCTTATATTAAGATCAGACAAAATCAACTAAATGGGGTGACAGTGGCTCAGTGGATCGAGTAGTGGTCCCCCAGCCTGAAGGTTGGAGGACTGATTCCTGCTCAGACCAAGTTCTTGCCTAGTATGAAAGTGGGTGAGTGTTGGTGGTGGTCAGAGAGTTAGTTCTTCTGTTAGTCTATCCTGGGGCAGCTGTGGCTATAGTAGTAGCTTACCACCGCTGAGTATGGAGCGAATGAATAATCACTTTGAGAGGCTTTGTCAAGCCTGTAAAGCATCATTATTATTATTATAACAAATTCAGTAATACTACATACTACTAAGTAGACACAGTTGGGACAAGAATTATATAAAAGAGAGCAACAAGTGTTTTCAAAAGCTGACAAAATTTTTCCTTTGAAAGTTCCAAAATATGAAAGAGCCATTAAATTCTAATTTGGTGATATTATTTTTGCGAATGTGTTACCTCCTGCTGACTAGTAAACCATTGCTTTGTTCTCGGCATACAGACACAATTTTCAAATGCCAGGGATACTTCCAGTAACTGATAAGCCATTGTTTTCTCTGCCTTTGAATAGATGCTTCTGTCTTGTCTGCAGATTATCCTGAAATGTGCCTCACTATTATCTCTTTGTTTGAAAATCAAAAAAATCATTTTGCTTTTTCCCCAGACGCTGAAGGATCCAAACTTGTCTGCGAGGAAAGACTTCCAGAGAGAGGCAGAGCTGCTGACCAACCTGCAGCACGACCACATTGTTAAGTTCTATGGAGTGTGCGTGGATGGAGACCCGCTCATCATGGTCTTTGAGTACATGAAGCATGGAGATCTCAACAAGTTCCTCAGGTCAGTGCAGCAACAACTCATCTTAGATTTGAACTGTCCAAGTACTAACCAGGCTCAATCTTGCTTAACTTCCAAGATCAGACAAGATCAGGCATTGTCAAGGCGATATGGCCACAACTACATATTGAGCGAGAATTCTTTCTGAGGTGTGGGCAAAATGTAAAATGAATATGTCAATGTCATATGTCAAGAGAAAGGCACTGAATCACATTAGAATAATTTCTACAAATTGGCAGACTGTTATAAGGTCATATCACAATCTGGTTTTAAATCAACTTATCGCCCTCCAAGGAGGCCAAAAAGGAAAAAAAAAGGATCTTTCTCTTTTTGTGTCCATCCACTTGCTGCGTAAGTCCTCTGCCCCAAAAATCATGAAGTTGTTTCAATTCACTCATAATGCTCTCAATAAATACTGTATATTATGAAACGCTACAGCTTTGTGATTCCTTTTCCTCACATTCTATTTCCCAGGGTATTTTAACGTTAGAGCTTTTCTTGCATAATTACAACTGCTTTGGGAGTCCTCAGATGAGCCCACACCAAAGTGCCACGACTCATGGTGTTTGGTACTGGCCGTCTTCCCTCCTCTTGATGTCAGCACGTACAGGAGCAGTCAGGATTAAAGAACTTTCATGCATGACACTCCCACTGTGACTGTACCAGTGTGTGTGGCCTCCCCCAAGTTTTCAAGTTTGGGCAATAGTTGAAAAGATGACACGTTACGATGGCGTGTGCACGCATAGATTCGAGAGGGCGTGAAGACTTACTGTTGGGAAATCATTCCTGAAATGAAAGGCGATGTCGCGAATGATGAAATTCTTTCATCCAAAGGTGCAAGACGTGGCTGATTTTTGGTCTGCCGGTCCTGTTGGTCACATTTAACAGATGAAAAGTGCAGGGGAATCAATGGGGATGAACAGGGGACGTGACAAGCAGGTTCAGCTGTACATGTAGGACAGTGTGAACTTACTCAAGCTGATGCCAAGACAAAAGGCAGGGAGTTGGGCGACTTGTGGAGCCCAATTATTACACAGGCACTTACAGCAGAAATGACAGTAAAAGTGAGAGACAGTGAGGAGAGGGAGAGCAGCGTGGTGCCAGGCCTGTAATCACACTGACTGAGAGGTGATGAGAACAGCGGGGAGTAGCTCTGCCGAAATGGCTTCTTCATTGTTACCCAGACATGCTAAGAAGCAAAGAGCTCTGCCCCACTCCACTTAGTTTGTGTGACTTTGTGCAACTTCATGCAAAGCCTACTTAGATGGAAATTCACCAACATGCCAGAAGAAGTTAACATGCATAAGAAAACAAACTTTTGTATGAATATGATTGGAGACTTACAATTATCTGCAACTCGGCTAATGTCCGAAATGTGGTGAAAACAGGATCAGCGCACAATTAATGGAGAGGAGGAGGAGATAGAGAGGCTGGGGTGGCTGATGTAGAGGCTGCTGCATTGAAATTGTGGTGGAGCCTGCTTTTATTTTGTTTTTACTTTATTTGTATGAAGAAAACAATAGGTTGGATTCACATGATATCACAACACAAAGTCTATAAAATTTAGCTGAGAAGTAGGTCTGAATGCAGATATTTAGTCCTGATTTATTGTAAATGAATATATTTACTTTGCTTATCCACATCAGACAAAAACTAAATAATGTTCAGTGTATTTTGTGTCAGCACAAATGAAGCAAGGTCAGGCTATTTCTATTGATGACATTATTCAATCCCAAAAGGCGACACTGTCTGACAAAAGATGATGAGGTTCATCATTCATTTGAAATTTTCTTTTAAAAATGGTGAATTGTCCATAGAATTACATTCATGGGTTTCATGCATAAGAATTCCTTCCTAGTTTGAAGGACTTGGCATCTAAACAGTCCAGGTTTAGAGATAACACAGTTCAAATAAAATTAATCTTCTGAATGGGGAAAATATCCTCTCAAAGTCCTTCAAATCAGGAAGGAATCATTGATGCTGAATCTTTAAAGACTATTTTGTCAAAATAAGGGGCACTATGTTAAAAGTACCACAATACCACAATCCAGTGTTGATGTGTTTTGTATTCTCCTCTAACAGAGCACATGGTCCTGATGCTATGATCCTGGTGGATGGTCAGCCGCTGCAGTCCAATGGGGAGCTGAGCCTGTCGCAGATGCTCCACATCGCCTCACAGATCGCCTCGGGGATGGTCTACCTGGCATCACAACACTTTGTCCACCGAGACCTGGCCACGCGCAACTGCCTGGTGGGCAACGGCCTCCTGGTCAAGATCGGAGACTTTGGCATGTCCCGGGACATCTACAGCAGCGACTACTACAGGGTAAGACCCCACTATTGTTACATGCTGTATTTAATGATGGGATTTCAGATATTTGTGATTTAGGTGGGTGTTTTATGGGAAAAAATGTTCAAGTATGACCGATCATAAAAAGACATTTATGAAAAGCCGATGTATGTTTGACTTCATGAGTCAGGTACAAAGTTTATCTAACTTTTCTTCTGGAGGGTCTGCGAGCTGCTTGTCTCCATGGAGATGTTCTTGCTTTGCCTGAAATCTTCTAAATTCAACGTATATATCTCCATAGAGAAGCCACCAGTCCAAGTTAGGCAAGCACGCTAATACTGTTTTAGCAATAAACCTGCTGTAATTGAATCAATTCAGGATAGATCAATTTAATGCCAATCTGTGGAAAAGGCAAAGCAATAGCATCTCCATAACGACAGGCAGATGGTGAACTCTGCCAGTAAAGTTACTTAGTGCCCCTCAATATAGGATTACTGGCCCCAGCCCATCCATCTACCCATTCTAAGACCTAAAAAAACTATTTCCGTATAAATGAATTTACATATACACTGAACATTTCTTGGCAACATTCACTGTTATGTGTTTAAAGTTCAAACTATATTACTTCATTATATTGTTAGTACTATTACTTTACATATCACTTTTATTTCTGTTGTGTGCATTGGCTTGCCAAATGCCACATTCCTGGCAGCGAGAAGACGATATGTTAAATGTTTGTTTAGCTCAATTAACACCTGTTCTAGTTTGGCTGTGTTTATGATTGCAAAAATAGCCATGAACTAAATAGCTAACACAAAATAATTTAGTACAATCAGGCAGCAGAGAGAAAAAGAACATTATTGTCTTTAGAATTGAGGTTGCATTTGATGAGCATCTGAGTCATCTTGTCTCTGGGCTTTGCATATAACATTTAAAGGGGGCATATTATTATGTAAAAAGACTTTAAAGAGATTTTTACCATGTTATAGCAGTGTTATCTCATCATTTGTTTATTCAAAGTTGTATTTTGACTCATACATGTTTAAGTAATCCCATATTGTCCTGCATTCGAGGCTTGGCGCTCAGAAAAAGCCTGTTTTAACCTAGCCACTATCTACGCTCACTTCTCTGTACTGACTTGCAATTATTAAACAAAAATCAAACTCAGTAGTAGGTAGGTTTCAAAAATGTCACATAACCATTTTCCAACAATAAAAACATGTCATTGAAAGTCTACTGCTTGCTACAGTGACATTTTACTAGGAAGGCTTATCAGTTCTGCAGTTTTGCACAGGAAGTCAATGGACAGTGGTTACAATTTACAATAAAAAAAAGTTAAATAATGATCTAAGTTATAATGTTATACTAAATACCCAAAATAAATAATCATTTGCACTACTTGATTTTTAATGTCTTAAAAACTCAAAAAACATATTTAGTTTGGTTTAAATAGTTTGAAGTGGTCAAAGGTTATTTCTCACTTAACTTAACCGAATCATTCACCGTGACTTATACAATATGTCTGTACTGGGGCAAGATACATTTTGATCATATACATGGAAAAAATAGGATACAGGCCAGGGTTTGTGTTTTAGGTTTTGTAGATAGATCACTTTTGTAGTGGATTTACAGCAATGTTGAGCCGTCTGCCTCGTACTTACACACTGTTCCCCATTCACATTGCCTCTTCCGTTTAAAGTGATTAGCAGCTCCGAGCACTCCAAACCAGGTGTCCAGCGTGGGCCCTGAAAGTTAAGCATTTTACCAACAAAATAAGTGGATAAAGTGGAGTGATGAGCTGCGCTGAAATGACTTCAGCAGGGCTTGATGCTGTTTAGTCAGTGTGACAGCTGGCCAAGTTTGGACTTTGCTGGGGGCATTGCCAGCAGATAGGAAGCGCTTGTCTACTGGGGGAGTAGCATCACATAAAACATCATTTGTAAGGAAATGCTACCCGGCGTCTTGTCTCAGCACACCATCTGCGTTGCGGTACTGTTAATCTGCCTGTACGGCCCTATCTGCAAGTTTTCTCTAGTTTAGAAGTGATTTAGAAGTAGTCTATAATAAATATATATTGTTGACAACATAAGTCCTGGTGACTGTAAAATAGACCATTTAAAATATCTAAAATACATTCTTGTTTCCTGGTAGCTCTGATAACACCCAGACGTTGCAGAGTAATTACTATTTTCCCAAAACCATACTGGTATTTTTCACGTATTGCGATTTTCTGTGACTAATCCGAAATCTTAAAATCTTGAATGGATTTGTTTACAAACTTTTAAAGAATCTCCAAAAAGGTATGTAAAAGTATATAGATAGAACAACAGGAGCAAAAGTAGCAATATTACAATAATCACATTTTCAGAAGAAGTTGCTAGTTACTTGTAGGACTGGAATAGTATTATTTAGGTAATCTCTCTTTATAATGTAGATAATGTCTAATGACGGTCTTTGTATCTTACATTTAATACAAAAAATCCTGATAAACCTGTTCATCCGTAGTTGAATAACAAATGACTTTATAAAAAGAGTGTAAACTTGGTAGTGTCAGTTCCTAGCAACAGAGACATAGACAAAGCCCATTAACATTTGTTCTTTCTAACCTTTTGTTTGTCAAAAATCAGCCTCCCAGCTGCATACAGAGCTTGTGCTTATTTAACACAATTAAAACTGTGTCGGCACATGGGGAAGTGAGGGAATGACAGAATATTAAACACACTTGTGCACACACGCTCTGGTGGAATGGGCTCGTGCAGGGCTTAACATCAAGGGCATATAAATACTTGGACTCATGCATATTTATGATGGCTCTTTGTGCAAGAGAATAATTGAATGTATAGAATGCTGGCAGATTTATGATCAGAACCAGTAAGCATGGCAGAGCGTGTGCTTTTGGCTTATCCGTGTTTGAAGAGCTGTGCGGGCTTGTAGGCTGCATCTCACTCCGTTGGTGAGCACATTATAGCGTATTAGCTGCAGGCCTGTGAGCAGGGCATCAGCATTATGAGTACACTCATATTTACATGAAAAAGTGACGAGCAGGGATCAATGACGAGTGTTTAACTGACATGATATAGTGGATATGTGAGACTCAGCTGGAATCTGGCCAATTAGACTTCATATATAAGGGCAGGCATAGCATCATCATTTGGGCCGTAGATCTGCCTATGAAGATCTCTTTTTAAAATACAGCCCTAAACTATGTAATATAGAAGGAAAATGATCACACCCAGTCATCACTGTTCCTTCCTTGGATATTATTAGTAGCTGTTGATCACTGAAGAGCTGGAGAACACTATAAAGACTGGTGGGAAAGTAGGGAATACCATGGAGGCAATGTTTTTTGTTTTGTTAAAATACTCTAAAGTATATATTTGAATGGGATGCCACTTGCTTTTTTATTATATTATTTGTTAACATAAAACAATTGATATTCAAGCTAAGTTTATTGGGATTTTCTCAAAATACAACCCAAGAACCCAAGAACCCAATAACCCAGAACTCCAGCCTTGTACAGCTGCCATAAAGCGTTCAATTTCATTATTTGATATGATCACCTTACAGTTTTCACTTCACCTGTTGGATGTCAGAGAGTTCTGCCTGATCAGGCCGTATTAATGATCACATTGTGATGAAGAATGTACTGCAGTGTAACAAATAGGAGAACAGGAAAACCATATAGGGAATGTGGGCTTTTGGCAGCAGTTGTTTGTGCCATCTTGGCACCCGGTCTAATGAAGCCACTCTTCCAGCCCACTTGCTGGGGTGTTGCATGTATCCCACGTGTCAGCTACAGGGGGCTTCACAAGCCTGCCTTTATTTAATAAGACATGAGCTCACCTGAAAACATGATTTATGTCATTTCAGATGGCTCTATTAAAAATGTACTATGTGCTATTTTTGGCCTCGCTTTCCATAATACCATCATCATAATGGGGCTTATAGCAAATGTGGATATGATGTATGGGCTTTTTACTGCTGTCATGCATGACTTATTTTGCATAAAAGCACTTCTGAGGATACAAAATAGAACAAGGAAGCTCAAGATTAGGACTGTTATTAGATAGTTCAAAACAGACTTTCCAGACTCTAAGCAAACACACATACATTCACTGTATTTACTGTTTGAGCAGTACAGAGTAATATTTAAACAGGTCTTTCATTTATTTTGGCTTAGGTATACACAACAAATATATCAACAGAATACCTTTACTATTTTCATTTTAATGCCATAAAGTCACTGTTGTCAGGAAACACCTAGCATGAGCTCAGTTTTGTCCTGATGTAGACTTGGTTTGGTCCTGATTTAGTCCTGGTGTAGTCCAGGTTAAGTTTAAGTTTAGTATGTGATGATGCATGAACCAACCTTAATGACAGCCTTTTAAAAATAATATGCTATTGCTTGGAGCTTGACAGTTTTCCCTTTTGTTTGATGTTTAATAGAACGGAGAATGCAGAGTCTTGATTATGCAGTGTGGTGTATCCTTAGATCAGTAAAATACATCTTAACAGCAGATGGCATGGGTGTATAGTAACAAAAGCTCTTGTATTTGATATTACTCCGATAGCTTGCATACTTGGCAGCTTACATGTATCACTGTGGGCCAGTAGAGCACAAAAAGGCCATTTTATTATAGCGGACCCTGCACAGCTCACTTAATTGCCTCTGAAGAATAGTCACAGCTGGTTTGGCACAAAACGCTCTGTATGAAATGGCTGACTTGATACTTCCTGCCTTGAACTGTTATAATGATATTACTGTTGCATGTCGACCTGAATTAAAATGATTTGCAATATGAATATTAATCTGGTGTTTTAATTGTTTTAAATGCTATGGTTTTATTTACTTTCGCTTAGATCAACTGACTGCAACTCGCGAAAAACTGGTGCTCTTTATGGCATCTATGGCTAAATATCTGGACTGCAATAACATGCTAACAATCATCAACCAGAGATATATGACAAAAATGTGCTTAAGATAACTTTTCTTGTCTCCATAGAGATGTTACCGTTTTGCCTGAGATGTTCCAAAATAAGATATTAAACTTGTCTATCTCCATGGAGACAAGCAGGTGACGCTTGGTAAGATAAGGTAAAGTTACAGTTCAGATCTGTGGAGAGCTTTTCCAAGGCATTTTTGAGAAAAAAAAACACTTGTAATTGAGTAAATGCAAGATAGATAAAACAGTGTAATGGCATACTGTGGAGCATGTCAGCCAAAGGAATAACATCTCCATCAGGGCAGGCAGAAAAGTACACCTTTTACAAGCACAAACTACAGCATTTTCATAGCAGTTTTCCTTTTTCAAAATCCAGTTTAATATTCTGAATTCAAGTTATTTCAGCTCTTGCAGCTACTCATTTTTGCAGTGCGCTTGTGTTTACTCATGTGGATGTTGTGAGCTAGAAGCACTCATCTGGCACAGCGGGGCATTAGCTTCTGTCCCCATGATATTCCAAGTGGGAGCCTGGCGGGAGATGTGTGTCCCTACCGCAGTGCTCCGGCCTCCCAGGGTAGGCCAAAATGACTGTGTAGAAAAGGGAGGGTGGGGGTTAGCTACGGAGGGGGGCAAGAGGGTGGTCTGGTCCGCAGGGCAATGAGGTGAACCGGATACTGACCAAAACACTCTCTGACACATGAAGTGAATCGCCTGGCAGCTCGCACACCTCGAGTCCGCCAAGGTAAAA
The DNA here is from genome assembly GCA_000787095.1 of Periophthalmodon schlosseri. NCBI lineage: Eukaryota > Metazoa > Chordata > Actinopteri > Gobiiformes > Gobiidae > Periophthalmodon > Periophthalmodon schlosseri. Next base: position 37,962 of record JACM01076296.1, read on the forward strand.
AATCCGAAGTAACTGCAGCGTGAACGGAATTCCTGACCTAAAGTAGGAAACATGGAAAAAACAGGACAAGTACAGTACACAGTATCATAACAAAATCAATAAATCACTCTAAAAAATGCAGGAGTCGCATGTGTGGAGTGAACTTTTATTGAACTGCCCTGGCTGTGGGTATACGTGTGCGTCAAGCAGAAAGCAATAATTTATCAAGTCTAGAGCTGTGGGTGTGTTACGGGGAAGTGTGCCGACGTGACTTATTCGGCCAAATCCCGGTTCTTTCAATGAGACCGGTTGCTGTGGCTGAATAATACATTGAATATTTTGCTGATTCCAGACACATACACATGCGCACACAAAAGACCCATGCTTAGAGCCGTTCAGCGGACTCTGGGAGGTGTTTTTGAAAAGCCATACGCCGCTGTTTGTGGAGATAGCATCAATGGTAGCAGCGCAGCGGAATATTGACAGAGTGCAGAGATAAGCAGGACCTAACCGCATTGGACACTTTGCCTGTGTTGAGTGATTCTAAATGGCCTCGGCTCAGTCCTCCCAGTGCTGACTAGTCACACTTATGCTCATGGCCCTCTAGAGGCCTGAAGACTTTGGGTAAGAGCAGGCCGGGACAACATCATAAAAGACACGAATATTGTCCTAAATCACAGCCATCTGTCAAACCTCCTGCTCATCCACATTTTTGTTGTTAAAAGTGGCATTTAAGGCCCTGTGCGTTACTGACATTTTTGAGCTTTTAATCTATGTTCTATCTCCATCAAAAACTTACCTGGAGTTATGTTTTGTTTTATTTACACATAACCCATCTCCTTCTGTTCTGTCTGTTCTGTCCAGAACGCAAAACACTGGATTCCTATGGATATATCTCAGCATGTTGTTATTCGTAAAGCTCCTCTGCGTTTTTAAAGTCTGTATTCACTTTATTCTGCCCTGCCCACTTTTACTTCTTAATGCCATGTCGGTTTGTGTTAGCATTTCCGCCTAAGTGGGAATTCATTTCAGTAGAGAACTAGAGACTAGAGAAGTAGGTTAATTTGTTTGGAAGGTTCATGTGCAGCAACAAGCATCACACAACTGGAAAATGGGCCACATAATGGCGGCAACTATCTGAATAAGTTAAATACCTTTAACAAACCCTACAGCCATATCTCCACTCAAACTACTGTATCTCCAATGTGCAGTTGAGCATTGTTCCAGATAGTTTGTTTTTATATTTCGTACAAACTACTTCACTTTTCAATGTGCCAACAGATGCAGTCCTAGCGCCCATGTCAACATTTTCTTTCTACCCAAATTTTGTAACAGTTAAGTAAAAAGTTGTCAAGGTTATGTAGAGGACATTGCCACATTCAGAATGACCCTTCTATCCTGAAATAAGACATGGACAGAGTCCATGTGACACCAGGGGGGGCTTGAGGGAGCACTAGCCTCCCCTAGAACGGCCAATGCTCCCCCATAGCTCCCCCAAAGATTTTGCCCCACTTTCATAGCACATGTAATCTCGACTAAAAATGTTCAAAGGTTCAACCACAGAGTGTTCAAAATGAGAATACAATTAAACAAACTGTTTAAAACAGTGAAGCACACATGGTAGATGGAGGGGGTGTGCTTGCATGCATATAAGACTCTAAATTAACATGTTAAGTGAGCACCCCCATTGAAGAACTTAGCACCCCCATAGCTCCTCCAACCAACAATGTCTGGCTCCACCCCTGCATGTGTGGAGGAAATTAATTGTTGTGGGGCAAGTTGAAGTGTCCTTTATCTTCCTCCACCGTTAGCTAATAAGCTAGCTACGGTCTGCACAGTTGGACAACAAATGAGAAGCTACTTTCAGTTTCCATTTTTGTGGCTCATCGGAGTGAAACAATAGCTCCATGGACAAAATGAGGCCAAAAAGCAAAGAAAAACATTTTGTCTGTTGTGCTGCCCATAGTTCTGCCACTCAGTGCTGTGGAGAATACTGGCTAAGGTACCTAGGGTAGTTTATAAGCTTTTGCAGTGCATAATATAGACATTTAAAGATTGTCACTGGCCTTGTGAACCTACTCACAAGTGCTGCTATAAAGAAACTCCCTGGGTTGAGTAGCTACAATGTATTTTAGTTACTAGCTGACAAAAATGTGTCTGTTCCAGCATACATATAAACAGCACAGTTTTTACAATGTGCACATATTTTCCTGCTGTATATCCATTTCCTTAGAGTCCAGCAGTAGCCCCCTTTTCATATAACCAAACTCCATTCTGTGATCTGATACATCCTCGTCCAGCCGTGTCTTTTGAATGCAACAATGACACCGCCACTGCATATCGCATGAATAGTGAATAAAATTTTTGGAGACAGAATCCGTTTTTTGTGCTGGAGCCTATTAAGGACTGCCTAATGTAATGAGAGTGTTCCAAGGACTGAGTGTTCTTCACAACGCTGCCAGGAAGCGCCGTACCTGCACCGTGTGGCTTTGAAGAAAAATGGTCCCTGGGTTTCCACTGTTTCAAGGATCAAACAGCAGCGTCTTCTCTTGCATTATTTATCAAGCACCCCCCTCCCTTTCCCCGCCCCTCCCCGCTCACAAAAATGTACACAGATAATGAGTACACCGCCATATTTATGACTTCTGAATGATGAAGTAAACTGTCCTTTCTTACACTCTCCTCGGAACCTTTTTAACACCATCTCTGCCGCACATGAGCAGTAATAAATTACCAAGTGGGTACAGCTGACCTCAAAAAGTTGGAGTTTAGGTGGCCCGGAATGCACCCAGCCAAATGTGTGTGTCTCTGTATAACATTCACTAACAATACGTTTAGGCTGCTATCCAAGGAAGCATTATGGATGAGCGTTTCTTGTGCTGCGTTAGTCAAGTCAGGAGCTATCTGTTCTGACAGAGTGGATCTGAGTCACTTTCTGAGCACAAAGTCTTGCATCATTGAGTCGATCGGGCAAGTTATTTAGCCAGGCGAGGTAAATGAGCTCTGCCACTGTTTATCTCATTTAAATAAAGTACGTCTTTACAAACAGCCAATTCAAGACATTGTCAGCTTTCGTGTTCAAATGTGCAGGGTGAAATGTTAGTGTCTGAAAAGTAAAAATTTGGAAAAGGAAGCAGGAAAGTGAAGTGTAATTTGAACCTGGATAAGTGCTATTTCTCTCACTGTCAGACATTCATAGCCTGCTACTAGGGATGTCAAGATCAAGGTTAATCAATAAAAATCACAATCGTGAGCATTTTCAAAGCAAAAAGTAATTTCAAAACCTAATTTGAATTCATATTTACCAACAAAGTAAACCCTAAATGCTTTCTTTTATTACTGTATTACTTATTTTCTTTTACTATGGATCATATCTGGACGATTGAGGGATTACAGAGACACTGTGAATGAAAGAAAATGAAGGAATGTACTGTTGTTTGGTTAGGGTGCCAATAATATGCATAATCATTAGTAATAATAAAAAAAATACAATCATTAAATCATTAAAATTTGATATTGCACTATCTTTAAGTCTCAACCATTAACCTCTCCAGCCATTCGAGTATATTTATACATGGTAGTTAGAACCCTATTTTACACGCACACATAAATGACCACAATCATCTAGCCACTCTTTTAACATCTCCATTGTTCATCGTCCATTGCATTAAGCAGACCTATTAAAATATCTCAAATGTAAATGTAGACTTGGCTAATCTGGTGGTAGCTGCTGTGTGTGTTTGTGGCGTTGTTTTGAAGACCCTGATCCTCTCGGGCCTCCCAGCAGCGTGCAGCAGCTGGACTAGATACCACTTTATCTGCACTTGGCAGCGGCACAGCAGGTAGAGCCCTAATGGACATCACAAGCTCCAAAAGTGAACTTGTTTGCTGCTGTTTGAGGCGGGCGAGCAGAGATAGCGTCGGCGGTTAGCTCGGCTCAGCTGCGAGACTGTGTGTGTTTTCCGATGCCTATCTGGGCCCCTTTAAGATGTCTGGGGGCCTCCTGGGGCTCTCTGCGGGCCGTCCAGTGAAGAACCCAACCGGGCCTGTAATCTACCCCCCCACCGCACCTCACCGCCACCGCTGCGATCTCCTCTGCCTTAATCCAATCACTCCCCTGCCATGGTGGGACAGGCACAGCGCTAATCCAGTTTACACAGCAACACACAAAAAACCACCCAACCTCATCCCTCAGTCCCCGCAGCGCAGTGCCATCCTCTCCGTGTGACATTGAGTGAGAACGATGAGGGTAATTACAGGGGCAAATATTTTATTTTTATTATGTGCTCAACCCTTCCAATTTTTTTTTATTTTTTCCCCCATGTTCTGAGATAATTGCAATGGCCTTGTCACCAAAACCCAAGGTGATGGTGGGGAGTCATTAGGGGAACAGCAGCGGACAGTCAGCCAGTTTGCTACCCTGGCTTCCATTCCCGGTCATTAGCATGTGTCTGATGCGCTTTAGCCTAGCGTGCAGTGGGCAGCGTGGGGCTCAGATAAGTCATTTAGACTAACAGGAACTTAATTAATTTTGTTTAATCTTTGCCGAGCTCCGCAGGGGGAACACATTTTATACCAGCCCCTATCCTATTCCGTCGCACCGCATCGCCCTCCTACTCCGGCCCCTAAACAGAAGTTTTACACGCCGCATGGCTAGCTCAAAGCATCAATATTGGAGTAATGTTGTGTACAATAGCACATCGTTTCACATCGAATGAGACCAGGTGGTGGATAAGCACTCTTCATTTGGCCCGTGTGTTTGGCAGGACCAGACCTGGTAAAAATCTCACGTGTAGTTAACTCCTTATCAGGAAACCATCCCCGTTGTATCTTTATGTTAATTACTACATTATGTGCCCTAAGAATCCAGCATCTCCCACTGCAGGGGTGAACACAAGCATGCAGGATGTAGAGCCAGGAAGTAAGCAGGAAACAGCAAACAAGAAGGTAAAAAGAGAGTGTTTTGGTCTTTGAAATGCAGCTAATACTCCAGGTGCCCTTGGGCTGCTATAGACTTGTGACTATAGGGGAAAACTGACACACTGTTTACCTGTACAAGCAAAGGGAAAAATGTTGTACAGAATGGTTAACCTTAGGGGAGTTAGAAAACTTCTTATAGTTTGGGATAGACAGGTAAATGAATGCAAATGTATGGGTGTAAATTTTAACAGAAATACAATATATTACAGTCCTCAATATCCTTAAAGGGCCTGTACATGATTTTTTTATGCAAAATTTCTCATGCCCCAGTATAGATATATTGTATAAGCAGCTCTTGAGGTCAAAATAAGTTTGCTGTTTACTGTTTAGTGTTCTATTGCCCGATATTCAGGAAGTAAAAATAAAATTAGTAAGCTCACAATACATAAGGTAAGACATGGATAACTTTGAACCACCATCATCAACTAGTTCCATATTTCCTATGAGCTTTTTTTAAAATATCTATCCAGTATGTTACCAGTTTGTATTAGATTGGTGTATATATGTACTGTTCTCATTCATTATACCATCCTTCTTGGCTTATTGTTGCAAAATATTCACTTACTTAAAAAAATCATCTTACTTCATACTTTATGGACCTGAACCTGTCGCTTTGTTGTTCCAATTTATATGTAACTAGTACTAACACATAATAACAAGTATTTTTTTGGCAAGTGAGACATTTTTGACATCAACCTGTTTAAGGATTGCAGGTAGAAATGACCAACTTTGGTATAACCTGGCAGGGCAACATAAAGAAGTACAAAAATTAATTGAAATTACCCCAGGACCAGTTTCTAGCTTTGGTAATCCTCCAGTCATCTGAGGCATAACAGCAAACAGTTTTCATTGTATTTTTTTGAATGTGCATTGGTTTGTTGGACTGGAATTTGGATATTTATTCTTTTGAAAAGGTCAAAACATGGCCAAAAAGAAATTATGAATGTATGCCTTGATCTAGGATTTTATGTTGGGCCTAACAGTTACAGCCCCAAAGGTCAGTATAAGAACAAATTAGCTTCAGTGGATTCTTTGCTAATGTCAGAAGAAAGGATTTTTCAGCTCAGTGGATAGAGTTTTTCCCCATAAATCAAATTAAACATCCCAACTTTCACAATTGCGAGATAGGGCCGGAGGCTGAGGTCTGAGCTGTCCTGACAAATTTACCCCCAACACTCTCTAATCATTGTTGTTTTTAGCTATTAACTGTTCTCATGAAATGTTGTTATAATATTTCCTCAAAAGCCAGAAATGAATATACTTGGTTCTCATAATTACCAGTCCTATCCATCACTTAATAATTTTTGACACAACTAATAAAAAAACATTGGTATTTTTTACTTTACATATTCATGCTGATCCTTATGCATATTAGTTGCCTCAAGATCAACCTAAACATTCCTACATATCAAAGATGGACATGTAAACATTTAGAATCATATAATTCAGTGTAATAGCTGGAGGCTGTTATGAAGTTGCGTTCAAGAAGCAGAGAATTTTTTGGCACCCACATATTTTTCCTTTGAACCTTGTAGAAGATTTATCTGCTTTGCCAGACTGATGCATAGTGATTGTGACTTTCCAAAAGATATGTGTAGCGGGCGCCTGACAAAACTGAAGCTAATTAGCACGACTTGAGTAGATTTTTCAGCATGCCAAACAGCACTCTGGGTTGAAGACGCACAGATGTTGAGGATGGTAAATGGAGTTGGGAGAAGGGCTTATTATGATTAAATGGATCTGATTGTTTTGTAACCCAAAGGTGTGGAGTGGGGAAGCAGTGGGACGTAAACGCAGCTTTGAGAGGAGAGTTATGCTAATGAACATTTGGAGCTGAATGGCACACGTGTTGTGGCAAATAAATATTATTATGGATAAATATGGTGGATTGAACGGCTTGACACGAACATATTTGTGGGAAGAAATATATGCCATTAAATGCACAGTGCCATGCAACTTCTATTTCAGTAAGTTCCTGAACAAATACTGCTACAGAAAAGTTTACACACTTGGCTTTGCTAGCATTAGAGGCTACTCATGAATGCCTACATTTAGTTCTAATCTGAGTTGCACTGTGTAACTTTTTCTGGTGGATGGTATGCTACCTGCTTGTTCCCATGGAAATGCTATTGCTTTTCCTGATATGTTACACAATATGCCATTAAACGTATCTATCTCCAGGACAAGCAGGTCAGATTTTTGGAGAGGCAACCCTGTTCACAGCAGAGTACATGTTTGTCAGGCATTTTTGAGCAATAAAAACACCTGTAACTGTAGTTTGACTGATTACTGTGGAACAAAGCAATATCATCCCCTTAGAGACACCTCCACCAAAAAGGTCCACTCAAACATCTGGACTTGATACAATGATCAGACAGAATGCAGCTCACATGTGTGTAATTCACTTGTTTCATTAGAGCTGTGAATGTTAATCATAATTGTGATTATATCCTTGTAAATGGAATGAGTAATAGGTGATTGTTTAATTGATTAATCCCCACAGCCACAGAAGGTTTAAGCCATGGGGACTCCCTTTCATTTCTCTGGGCTTTGAAGATCATAAAGAACCTGCGCTTCATGCCAACCTTCTCCTGAACCCGTGTTTACATGCTAATAACGAAATGGCTAACGCAGCCTGATAAGAACACCATTTAAATATTCAAAGCTCCACATGTGCTATTTACATTACCTGCTCTCAGACATCTCTTTTATGAAAGACGACCCATATGGAAATATGCAGATGCAAACCGCTTTGCCATTGCTATGGCTCAAAGTGATTTATTAAAACCATTCTATTGTAAGCCTTGATCCGGTGCTTAACGCCAGTACAGTACAAGTGAGGAGAGAGAGATGTGAAATCTATGGCATTGCACATGATTATACAGGCAGCCCAGGTTTCCCACATAAGTCAGCGTTTTCTGTTCAGTATCAACACGCTCCAGTGCAGAAGACGTTCATGTAATGTTAAATCCATAGTAGCACTTACACATGATGGACTGTTAATCCCCTCACGCCTTTGACTGTACTTTAGATTCTACATGAGAATAATTTCTGCTATGCTAATTTGCTTAAAACATCCCTCTTTCTGCAATTATCATTGAGGCTATACACAGTCACATGTTTAGTCTCCTATTGGTGTTTTTACATGCAGTTATAATAATTTTAGGTTTGAATTTGTATTCCCTATAAGTTTTTATAAATTAACATTTCATCTTAGACTTCAAAACAAGAGTACAGGGTTCAGTGTACAGCAAATATGCTTGTTTATTTTTTGTATATCTTCTTCAACAGTGACAGAATCCTATATTTGTCACCATATGTATACACATCAAAGCCCCAACCACAATAAAATACATACATACAATTTTTTTGTTTAGTTTTTATTGCGCTGAAAACCCTAGAAGAACACATTACTTTACTTTAAATACTGATAACATATTTAGCATTTATCCCAAACAAGTTACAATTTTTAAAAGACATAACATAATTTTATCATTTATTTTCTATCCTGAGGCTGCCATCTTCATAATGTCAATTTAAAACAGGAAGTAAGATTTCCCTCTTGTGTGTTTATTCCACGCGTTTAGTTCACTGATGTTTTCCTGGAAACTCTATTGCTGGATAGTTTGTTTTGTGTAGTTACCTCTTTGCTCTAACCATTATTCCTGTTGTCTTCACAGGTTGGAGGACACACCATGCTGCCTATTCGCTGGATGCCTCCGGAGAGCATTATGTACCGGAAGTTCTCCACGGAAAGCGATGTATGGAGTTTTGGAGTGATCTTGTGGGAAATCTTCACCTACGGGAAGCAGCCGTGGTTTCAACTGGGGAATAACGAGGTACAGTATTTTATCGTAGACATGTACATGATACGTTTATTCATTATACGGTACATTGTATATCCGGCATTACCATATTACACTGAAGACGCCACAGTGAACACGTAGCTCCGGGCGACTCTCTGGGTTTTTTCCATGTACGCACAATATGAGTGGGAAGATTGAATGCATTTATTATGTGAGACAACCATGACAACCAGAGAAATGAAAAGAGTGTGTTTTTTCGCTGAGCCCTGATGAAGACACTTCACTCTGCCATATATGTGAAGAATAACCAATGGGATATTCAAATCAACACTGCCATCCTGGATCCAGTCTTTTGTGTTGTCCCTTCTTCCTCAGCGACTCCCCTGATCCAATGAGGTGATAAATGAATGCCTCTTTGCGAACAGACAAGATGGAGGATTACATAATACCCCTGATTGGTTTGTTTTTCCAATGGAACCGTGCCTTTAAATCAATACAATTCAATTACAATTGCTCTTTTAAAATGAGAGTATTGGAAAAAAGTATATTGAGCTGAAAGAATAATCGTGTATGTGCCGTGCATTACTTCACAAACATCCCCAACTGAAACGTCAATATGTTCTTCGACAAATTAAAATATCCACTTTTCTTTTGCTCGTATGGAAACATTTCTTTGATTAAACATGACAGACTGAACTTTAGAACAAGTAGAAAAAAGCCTTATAGCAAAATGTGAAAATCAAAAGGCTGCTTTTCTAATGAGTTTGTGAACTTGGTATGGGAGACAGGGCTTGTAACACACTCAGATTTCGGGGTAGAGGGCATGATCATTCATTATAACAATGGTTTTAAATGAGTCTCGGTAACAAGGGTCACTTAGGTCCTTTTTCTTGCTTTTTCTCATTTCAATCATGATTCTATCCACAAGATTTAGCAGCTTTGTCAAGTTGTACAAATCAGATTAATGGTGCACGGTATTTCCTGTGGCACACCCCAAATCAAATTAATGAGTCCCCTAATTACTATAAAAGTACGCTAGATACCTTAACTGTGTTCACTTTGTATCCAGTTTTTAACAGTGCGGGTTACATTGCAAATTAAACTAGATTTCATGTGGGAACCATAGACTGCATAAAGAAGTGGACTAAGTGTGATGTCGACTCGAGTGAAATGAAGCTCATCAAGGCAGGGGTGAATTTGGAGCCGAATGCTGACCGCGAGTATCATAGCAACCAAAGAGCCAATCCGGAGCCAGGTGGATGAAGCTAACACCCCTTCCCACCTGCATCGCTGGTTTAGCAGGGAGCGGGTGCTTAGCAACACTGTCAATCAAACCTGTTGCTAACGCTAGCGGGAGCAACATCGGGGAAAGAAGGCGCCTGAGCGGGTGCTAGCAACACTGTCAATCAAACCTGTTGCTAACGCTAGCGGGAGCAACATCGGGGAAAGAAGGCGCCTGATTTTTCTGTTATTAATGTTCATATCTTGATTCATGGATATGACGCAAGACGTGTCAAGCATGTCTGTGTCCAACGATACAATGACAAAATCGAGTTGTTTTGAGCTATATGCAAATGAATATTGGGGGATTTTTAAAGGCGCACTACATAACTTTTCTGTTGGAGGGTTAGCCACCTACTTGTCTTCATGTAGATGTTATTGCGTTACCTAGAATATTCCGCAGGTTAACTATGTCTACGGAGACAAGCAGGTGATGACATCAGGCCAAGTTACAGGTCAGATGCTCACAGTAAGAATGCATTTTTCAATGTTTTTTTGAGCAATCATATGCCATATTGTGGAACGTTTCAGACAAAACTGATAGCAGACTCCCCCAACACTAATCTTACATAGTGCACCTACCAAATAAAACTGCTTATATACTTCTGAACACAAATGCTAACAACTGAAACATGGACACATTTTCATAGGATTTTTTCCTGAGATAGCATGTTGCTTTTGCTAAGCCCTATGGCATGATTTTTTATAGAACATTATGTGCTGCATTTTCACCCAGCATCTCTACTCTTCTATAATTTACCCCTTTTAGTTATGGAAGCTTACACATACTGACCCAATCCATACCACATCACCACTGGAATGAGCTTAGTTCCATCCATTTCCTGACATTACTCACTAAGGCAAGTGAGTACAATTTCATTTGAAAAGGGAGGGTAATGTCAAAGAAAGTCATTTAATATCGGAAAGTGTAGGAAACTGAAATGAAATCTGGTCAAATAAGCAGCATATTATAAAGTAAGCATTTGCTTCCATGACACCAATTTTCTGTTCAGTTCAAGCGTATTCTTACAGTATTACAGTACATGCATTTATTCCTACAATCCTGTGTGAATGTGTCAAATTGGATGCCTCAGCTTCAATGCCTGACAAGCCTATTATCATATGGTGACAGGAGAACAAAAACACGCTGAATGAGAAATTAGGTATGTCTTTGTTGACGGCAGCCAGAGCACATGCAGGGGATGCTCCCACAAGTTTGTTTAACATTTTCTAAACAGACGCTTTTTATTGTTCTTGACAATCGGGCAGAGTAAAACATATCGATTTGAATATGGATTAGGTTACTCTCCACAAATGAGTTTTCAGCTAGAGCCCAATTGGAAGGTGTTGTGTGTGGACATTGTCTTATTTTGTGGCTGTTATAGTCTGAGACACTATTTGTTTTTGCTTTTGCACTGTGGTGTCAGAATCAGCAAGGGAGGTTTTAAAAGTTAGAGATGAACAAAGCGGCTTTTCCACCATTTGCATCCTACGCTTTTTTCATAGTGCATATCTGAAACATTTCAATATAAACTAATCAAAACATTTCAACGTAAAGTGTCATCCTTCTAGGGTGTGAAAACTTTTCTTTCTTAGTGCCACTGTTTCTCAAATTGGAAAAAAAAACAAAAAAAACCAAAAAAAAAATCCCTGTAAAGTCTCACCTTTGTCTCAGCCATCTTTGTTTTATTGGAACGTTTTCATTTTAATAAACTGTTCCAACCTGGTTGCTCTATTCACCTCATCCCTGGAAGAGGAAGGAGTTGTTTCTCAAGAGAAACTACCAGACAATAATTGAATAGGTTGTACACTTGATTTTTGTCCCTGCAAGTACAGTCATTTTTTTCCCACAAGACTGTAGTATATTGCAGACCTGCATGCAGCCCTTCAATCTGACACCTGGCAAGTTTGTCATAATAATTATTATAGCTGAGCAATAGACCCATATTTTACGGAAACTAGCTCATGAGCATTTGTTACACCGATGATCATGTTGGTCCAGCCTGCTGTCACATATCCAAACATGCTCTGCTGTTAACAGGCTAGGAATGATTAGCATGTCCCCTGATATTTGTGTACCCATCCCTTTGAAGAATACAGAGATGCCTTTGGAAAGTTTGGACTGTGGCAACCAGTTTAAACGTGACTATTGTGTGTCACAGTTTGAAAATAGTAAAAATCAGGTACAGCCCCCCTAAGCAGGTGATCTTAAATGAACATATGGTATGCTTTTTTTTTTTTTTTTCAGAACGTGGTAGTAAGTTCAATAAGATCATTAAGACCTAAATCTACACAGAGCAGTTTTTGTTGTTCAAATGACAGACTCTGACTTGACAGTTGTATAGCCATCATTAGTCAAGGCCATGTGGATACACTGCCCTGGCCCACACTAAACACCAGAACGAGCATGTTTTAAGAAAGAAAACTGAATTTAGAGTTTGTGTATAATCCCTCTGTCAGACAGAGGCACAAACAACCCGACAGTGGTGGGGCAATTCCATTAGCTTCTTTGTGAAGCTAATTAGAGCAGCCGCCCAAAACCAAATGATCAGTGCCTTGTTAGCAGCCCAATATCCACCAGCACACATGTTCAAATAACAGTTAAATTCTGGCTTGGGGAGGGAAAGAAAACGCTGTCTCCCTTCAAATATTGCACAAATTTAAGAGTGAATGAATGCAGTTTATTTCTTTCATCTGGCTTTCATTAGTTCAAAGCTCAGAGGACAGCTCGCCTGGCGTCACTGCTTTCTCATTACCGGCAAACACAAGCAATCAGTGAGTGAAAGTCGCGGCGTCTCACTCTGCTGCCTCTCTCTATCTCCCCCTGCAGGTCATCGAGTGCATAACCCAGGGCCGTGTTCTGGAGAGGCCGCGGATCTGCCCCAAGGAGGTGTACGACGTCATGCTCGGCTGCTGGCAAAGGGAGCCCCAACAACGGCTCAACATCAAGGACATTCAGAAAGTCCTGTTTGCCATGGGGAAAGCCACGCCGGTCTACCTGGATATCCTGGGCTAGTACTGAGCTTTTTATTTTCGGAATTCTCTGTCAGACTGAAAGGCAGACAGGGGTCCCACAGAATCCAGGAATAACCAAACCAACCTGCTCCACTGTCAAAACACCTACAAAGTTTGGGAAAGGACTTAAGTGCCTGCAACACTTTTGGATATAGTGGATTAAAACATATTCAAAAAAACATGCACTTTTACATTTGTTTACTTAAGATGTACAGCTTTGGAGAAGACTTTTTTGTTTTTTTGTTCTTCAAAAACTACGAAAACACAAAGGCGGGAGATAAAAAGGGAAGTTATGCTGACTTGCAATAGGAAAATGGCCACCGTTTGATTCAAGAGAGGACACATCAGAGTTTAATCTATCTTGGGTTTGGTTTTATGAATATATAGAGAAATATGACATATATTTTATATTTATTTGTTTTGGAGGTTGAGGGGTCTGCCATGTATGTTGTAAAAGGGCTCTGGCCCATTCTGAACACATCATTTGACAACAAACTCGTGGCAGGGACTGGATGGAAGCCTTACTTGCACTCTGATTGGCTGAAACACCAGATGGTAAACAGGAAGTACTAACACTGAGGACTACCCAATCAGACAAGCGACAAATCTATTTTAATTTAAAGCTAATGTACATATTGTAAAATTCTATGTGTCAAAATTATGTTAACTTATTTTTACTATTTTTTTTGTTTTTTTGTTTTTTGTTTTTTTGTTTCTGACTGTGATCTGGTTGGCTACAAAGTATAAAAGCTACAGTGTTTTTTAATGCTATTCTAAAAGGAGCTTACTCTTGGGAAATTACCTGTGTCAGTATTGAGTTGTCAATATGGTCATGGTGAACGGTGATAAAAAAACAGCGGCTCATCGATTGAGAAAGACTGCAATGGATTATGGGATACAATCAGAGCCGCACTTTGGAAAACAACACCTTTTCTCCGCCATCGTCTTCACTTTCCACTTCCATTTGCTTTTTCTGGCTAATGTTGATGACATCACGCCCGTTTTTCCATACACGTTTAGAGGGACAGACTGGAGCTATTTTTGTGTGCTTTTTTTGCTCTTGAGAAAAAGTGTGAATCACCTTTTTCATTGCAGGTGTTAAAGCGTTCTTGTCACATCATCAAAGTTGTGTCTCTAATTAGAATTTACACTGTTTTGATCCTGGAAGTCATTGTCATAGTCTTATTTTTGCACTTGTGGCCTTTGCACGTTTAGGGACATTTTTACATCAGCAAATTTGATAAAAATGTGTTCTTTTACAACCGAAAAGCCACTGTTCGGTTGGTAGTGTTGTCATACATCAACTCAACATGAATCTTCTGATTGTATGCTGTTAGATATTTGTTTTTATTTTAAGACAAAATGTGGTTGGAAAATGTGAGTGTTGAAATTTCAAGGGAAACATCTGTTAATTATTAATAAAAATGAGTTTCTGTTTTGCAAAGAGAATCTGCAAAATTTTCTCAGATGCTAAATGATGACCTCAGGCAACCATCCTATTTTATGTTGTATCTGGAGATTTTGGGCCAAAACGCTTCACATCTTTCTGATGATCCTGATCTTGACACAAATCGTTAATGTTGTCTCTGCTGTCACCCCTCGGGATTCTGTAAATCATTAATGAGCATCCATTTATGTCAATGTCTTTTATAGAAAAAGCCGCAACAAAAATCCATTGCGTTACCCAAAGCGTTGAGTTTCTTGTGTATTCTCTTGTGGTAAAAAGGTCCAAGACATTTCGACACAGCATTTGCAGGGTATTGTGATCCTTTTCATAGTGGTTTGAATATTGTTTCTGAGTTTACATTTTACTTTGTTTTATTTTTCATTTCTTGGATGAACTAACTGAACACTTTTTGAAGCAAAGTTGGCATATTACCATGTACATGTTACAGAATATAAAATGTGGTATAATAACTGCAGTATATAAAGTACTGATATTCCATGATAGATCTTTGTATTAATGTGACTCTCTTAAGAAAATGTCTTTAAACAATCAAAAGCGAGCGATCTCTTTTTCCATTTTGTCTTGTCTTATAAAGAGTGTGATTTTTTTAATACATTTTGTCTGTTTAAATCTATTAGAAAGTTCTACAAGAGGGTATTTCAGACATGCGTAGATGTCTATTTTTAATCCCAGAGTGTCCCAAGTGACTAAAACTACCCAGTATTCCAAAATGTCTACAGAGTCTTATTAAGTCATCGAGTGAAGCATAAGTACCTCTTTAATGTTTCAAAGCTGTCCAAAAGTCTAGTATGATCATATTGTAAACTGGCCAAAACTTCAACAAAATTCTACAGGGCCATTTAACTTTAGAGCCAGTAAAGTGTTTTTATTGGCTGTTGGCAGAAATGACCCATTGAGAACTTTTCATAAACCTGGCTTAGCACTGTCACCTCATAGCAAAGTTCAAATCCGGGCCAATTTTGTGTGGCGATGTCTGGTACTCCTTTCCTCACCTGTGGGCACAAGATGTAAGATGAACAACCACACAATAATTCCATCATGGACATTCCCTCCCGTATATGGACTAACACCTTAGTATTAGATTAATTTGAGTAGGTTTCATACTTGTTTTTGTCTGGATTTTAGTGTTGGTCTAGTCTTGTATTTCTTGAAATCCAAAATAAATAATTGTTGTGAAAAGCTTGAGGACCCCCAATATAAAAATTAAAAGTCTTATATTGCACAAAATGGATTCTTGTGAGCTTTAAGCCATGTTATAATGTTATTACCACCCAGGGTTGTTTTTTGTTTCATTCACACATTTTTGAGTAATCCTTTATTATTAGTCTGTCTACATCTCCAAAGCTCAAAATGCTCTGTTTCACTTTGTGATGTCATGTAGTGGTAGTTTTCAAGTGAACAGCTACCTTTTACCTTTAGTTCAGTAAAGCAATTCCAGGGGTGAAATTATCCAAATGATTCTAGTGAAGGTGTGTGGAGTTTAAAAACACAGTGGAGCACACACTGTATGAGTGTTTTATGTTTGAGAGAAGAACTCAGCCTAAATATGCAGAGTTTGTGTGTTAAATGTGTGAAGGAAACAAAACACAACTCCAGCTATGTTTTTGATGAGGAAACAACATTATAACATATAGGCCCTTTAAAAATTGTGAAATAATTACACTGTAACTCTGATGAAGATGGATATTTTCTAGTAACACTGGACTTGATTATGGCAATATTTGGACATCATTGTGCCAAAGTTATTCTGGAGAACGTCTTATATTCTTCATAAAACTATATAATTATATTGTCGTCAAATAAAAATAAACATCTAGCTTTTTGGCTATTTGTAAAGATAAACTGTGAAATCTGGCGCCAGGATGTTCCCCACAAGTCCCTGAAGTCAATTCTAGCGCTTGCTACAGATGCCATGTTGGCGGTTCATTGGCTCTCGGACAGCTTAGTAGCACAATTTGGGAATGGTTGCAACTGCCTGTTTTACCTCCAAAAATTAGCATTACATCTGGATACACAATTTAATAACTACTAGAATCTACTGAAAGATTGCTAGTCTTCCATATAATTGATCAGGACACTGGACGTTACAGCTCATAATGGCATGTGGTTACCTCATCTGTTTTACTTGTCCAGATATCGAACAGCGTCCAGCACTCTTTTGTTCTGACAAGTCTTTTAAATAGGACTAGAAAATGGAGACGCGGTCAGAGCCTGGAGATTTGAGGTCAGCAGGCAGTGTGTTATGATGCAGCGTGTATAATTGTTTATTGATTTACATTTACACAGTGTTTTGTGGCCATTGCGTTCTCTCTTAGGGTTTGGTGCGCAAGTGCATATATCTGCTTATGTCTGTCTTCGGTCCCACTGAGTACTGTGAAGTGCATAAATGCATGTACACATAATGGTTGGAAGTATTGCTCTGTAAAGATAGACTCCTAGGATTTTTGAAGCAAAGTGTTCAGTGATAAGCTAAGCAAACTGCAGGCAACGCTTTGAGCAGCTGCTTTGTCAACCACAAACGATATAACATGGAAATAGGTCTGGGCGATATGCCAAAAATGAACTATTTATTTTATTTTATTTAGTCTTATTAAAAACAAATAACAAATGCTTTCAATGTTCATTTTCTGAACACAAAACAATACATCATTTTACTCATTTTACTCATTGCCATTTAGCACAAAAGCTTCTTTTTTCCACAGTATAAACTTTGCTCTAAATCACATGATTTTATGACGGAGGATTAGCTGTAGACCTCTTGATTAAAATGACCCATACCATTGACAATTAGAAATGACTGGATCTCAGTCTCGATTAAAATTGTATTAATTGCACAGCCTTAATGGAATGAACCACTTAAAGACAAGGCCATTAACAGTACTTGGATACTTGCAGTGATCCGAAAGGAATAATTTACATGACGACCAAATGTATTTTATAAATGAAATAATTTGTAAAATGAAGAGTATTATGATATACTCTGACCAGTACCCGTGTGGTTCTGGGGTAAAGTCCTTCATTGTTGTGTCACCAAGCCTTATCTCTCTTGCTTATCTTCCTTATCAGATGGTCATATTTATACCCAAAAAGTAGCAATACACACCTTCACTAACTCTAGTAGCAGATCCTGTGTTGGTGCCAGACAGGGCAACACTATCTTGCTGTGGTTATTCTTAGTCATCTCACATTGTCACGGAAAGGTAAGATCTAGTGATTTTGTTGGTTGGCATTGTACCAATACTCTACAGTAATCTTGCGAATCAACCAAAATAAAAGTAAAAAAATCTTCGAGCATGTTGCCAGGTGTATTTTAAAAACTTACCAAAACTTTTTAAAAAGTTACAATCATTTCCAAAAGAACTAGACAGATGTCCTTCACGAGATCCATTTCCCCAACGTCACCATTCAGTCAGACTTCATTACACATTAAGCCGCTCTAATCCTGTAAATTCAACACAGATCTTCTCACAGTCCAGTAGCTATCGTTTCTGTAAATTATCCAATTCTCCATGTGGGTTCGGACATCTCTCTGTCTGCCAAAATGGAAAACGACAAACAAGATCAACCCAATCCACAAAACAATTTTACAGTCGGGCAGCAACAGGGGCCATGCACACAATGACTGGAGTAAATGTATTTGTGCAAGCGCTGGTTCCAAAAGGGCTGTGATGAGGGAAAATGCGTGTACTTTTCACACCAATTCACCAACGACAGGTAGAGAGCTAAAAAGTGTACGCTTGCTTTGATCATAGCTTTTAAATAAACCAGAACTCATCAAGGACAAACAATGCACAAAGAAATCATATGCACTAATTAAAATCTTTCCAGCCAGGTACAGACATAAAAGCTGTGTGATCACTAATATTCATTTTGCTGCACAATTAGGCCACATGTATTTTTACACTACACAAAATTGAACATATAAGGTACATTCAAAAAGAGTTTCAAACTACCCATACTTGGAGGTGACATCACAGAGCTTATCTTTTGGTCACTTTGTTGCTCTGCAATAAGTCTGTGTTGTCAAAGTAAAAATGAATATGGCAACAGGGGGTGCTGTGGCAAACCTGGTGTAATTGTGTCTTGAGAGAATGCAACACTGCAGTGAAACTGATTTTCACCCTATTATACATGATCTTTACCTCTCAATGATACAAGTGAGGCTGGCAGAAATACACAGGGACACACATATCTTATACTAGTACATTATTTTTACCTTTGAGGTCACATTATTCTCAGAATATATGCGAGCGTGGGGCAGAGATTGTGCTGTGAGTGGTGTTTTTGAGCCCTTTTCTTCTTGTGTGCCAGGATTGCTTATCAGCATCAAGTGCTGCGTCACAGCCAAGCCATTTGAGTGACAATGAAAACCTACAGATCCCTGCAATGCTTTTAAAAGTGCATTCACCTTCAGATATTTCAGTTGGAGTGTTTGAGGCAGCCTTGTCTATGTCTTTTAAAGATACAAAATGACTACAAGGAAATGCGACACTCTCCACACCAAAGATGGTGCGTTGCATTTCATCAAAATAATCCTGAACTGTATTCAGCTGTGTCAAGGCGCGCTGGAAAGGCAGGTATTGAAGTTCAATAATAAGTGAGGCGGCTTTAGAGAAACACAAGGACAGGAAATAGAGAGCTGCATCTGCTCCTCAGCGCTGAGATGAGCTCATTTGTGAGGAGAGGCTTGAGCAAACAAAAAGACACAACCGCCGAGGCTTATTATATAATCCGCCTTTCTTTAAGCACATGCACACGAATACGTACTGACCTTGAATGTGAAATTGCGTGCTGCTATTTGATCAAAAATGCTTGCTTCCTTTTGATGAAGTTGAAAAATGGTAATCTTTTGTTCTGCCTCAAAGCGGTCTCCGGCGCTATCGCACTGTAAACAGTATTTTTTTGGAGTCGCTCATGCTCACCGCGCTGACTCCTCACCACCCGGGGAGAGCGCCTTTCGCTAATCCCCACGGCATTTTTATCAAGTGCGATAGAATAGAGCCTTCAGTCCCCAGAAGACAAGATAGGTTTTTATCTCCTCCAATCTCCCACTGCCGCACCTTTCCTTGTCTCCCGGGTGCAAGGAGACCTGTTAACTGTTTACTCCCTGCCAATGCACGCTCTAGTGGGCGTTTAAAACATGAAAGGCAACTGAACAAAATGGGAAATTTTCACTCCATTTGCCAATGCACAGTGACCCAGATAAGTGAATGTGGTATTGATGATGACGCCAATAAAGATGCATTTTTACCATGAGGCTCCCCTTTAATTAGGCCGATCTGCAGGGGGGAAAAAAGAATAAATGAATTTTAACCAAATGCAAAAGAGGTGGTGCGCTGGAAGGATTAGACAGCCGTGTGTGACAGGGGTGGGGAAGGCGAGACGCTCAAGGTTTCCCTGGGTTAAGTGACTTCACAGTTGAGGCAACGGGTGACAATTACCAGCCAAATGAGATTTTCTGGCTTCAGGTGTCGGCTAAATGTGCTATTTGGTCAAAGTAATTGTAAAAGGGTCAAGTGGGTGATGGTAGCTTAAATACGATACGGCTGTTTGGGCATCTTTATCGTGGGGCCTATACTTCACACCTTGTACTGTATTTGAAAAGGTTTTAACACCGTTCTGCAAGGTTGGTGTAATTAATAGTTTTGGCAATGTTTTTTCAATAGTAGAAAGGATTTTAAGCTGATGAAGGAAACAGAAAAAAGCAAACATTTTCATGGTTAAATGGTTTCAATGTGTGTGGTATAAAACTGTTTGACTTCAGTGATCCTATTCAATTTGGCCTGAATGTGTAACAATATGAGCTTATTTTCCGCCCCAATATGTACTTTTATTGGCAAGAAATAGATGAAATAAATGAAAACTTCTTTTTCATTATGGATGTGTTTATTGCACTGAAAAACATAGAAAAACATGTATCCTCACTGTGAGTGGGCTCGTATTTCTACAAAATGGACCCTTATTTGGCCTGGCATGAATTTTTTTTTTTCCAAAGTACGGTTTTAATTTTCTATGTCTATGGAATCATGCAATTGACTTTTCACTCCCAGAAAGTTACATACTACCACCTTAAGTAAGGACAAGATGTTACAAAGTCTAAAACTAAAGATTCACAAAGCTATAAATAAATAAGAGCCCAGACTATCTATGGCACATCTCAAAGTGATTTTTGAACCACTCGTCTAGACTTTCACTACGGCGAGTGAGGGTCTTTAATATTTAAAATGTCAGAACAAGAGATTAAGATCTGATGTATTTTATGAAAGTGACAAAATATTTTGAAGTATTTTGAGTCTCAATCACAGTCCAAATTCAGACATGCTAACCTAATTATTAGCCATTTACAAGGTTCGGCACACATGAGGAAAAGGATCCTGTGAGATATGTTTTAATTTTTTGCACATTTTTTTGTTATTTTGGTTTTTTTTTTTTTTTTGTTTTTTTTTGGTTGCATTTTGATTGGACAAAAAATTGTTTTGTTATTTGGTTTTTTTTTTTTTTTTGTTTTTTTTTGGTTGCATTTTGATTGGACAAAAAATTGTTAAATGCTAAGGAGTTAACATTTTTGTAAAGCTATAGTTTCAAAAAGCAATGCTACAATGACAATACAATACATTAAAAAAAATGATAAGGGCCAAAATTGTGAACACAACGTATTCATTATAAATTATATCAAAATCTCATCTTGTCTTGACCTCATAGACCCAATCTTGTGTCTCATCTCGTTTTGTGGGAATTCAGTCTTGTCCCACCCCCTTTCAAGGACACAACATCCACTTCATACCCACACTGCACCCATTTGTAAAAGACGCACGTTTTTTCTGATACAAAATGAGGTGGAAAATTCAGGGGCAGCAGTAAAGCCAGCCGAGTTTGCAGGTCAGCGGTGCGCCTGGAGGAATGCATCTGTACGACACAAGTCAGACACCAACCAACCCCTCCTGTTTGTAGTGAAGAGAACTACCCTTGGCACATCCCTTTTCCAGGAGAGACGTGCGGTGCCACTCCCCAGCACCGGGGGGCTCACTCAGCAGGAGTTGACATATTAACCTCTGATTGTTGAGGTAAATTTGCACTGGAAGGTACGATCTCATTAGAATGCATAGGCTCAGCTCTGGCGTGGCTTGTAGGTACTCTGACTGCCCCAGCTGTCACTCTGTGGGCGGGCAGAGAGGAGAGCTGGAGGGACATGACCTGCACTTTTAACCCCACTGTGACCGCATGGCCTCATTTTGCTCTGACTGCTGCAGACGTGTTTCACAGCTGGACAAATACCTACGGCAAATCACAGTGAGCTGTGCGTGCAAGGCTGCTCCACTGGGTATGAATCTACACATGTTTTGAGCGCCATATTTGAGCAGTAGCAAAAATATTGTTGCCTATAACATGAGAATGCAGTAGTTGTTGGCTCTATTCATAGAATCCCAAAAATGATAACGCATCTGATTTTTAATATCTTAAAAAATTTTATGCATTCTGGGCATCCTAATTATTCACTCCAATGAGTTTATAAGTGCTTTTCACAACTTTCAGTGGCCTATAACATGGAGATGCGATAGTTGTTGGCTCTTCTCAACGCATTACTGTAGTTTAGAAGGCGCTGCACCTGATTTTTAATATCTTAAAAAAAAAGCTTACCTTATGCATTCTGAGCATCCTAATTATTCACTCCAGTGAGTTTATAAGCACTTTTCACAACTTCCTATGGCGAGAGCGGAGTTTTGGCTTCACTGTGGTGCTAACAACAACTAGCATGCTAACCATGCACTTCCTGAACCTCAAGAAAATGCAGTATATCAGTATTAGAGTGAGACGTTTTTTATTTTTTTCTCAAATACATGGACTAAAGTAGGGTACATGCACTTTAATAAAATGCTCTCTTTATTGATCATTTCCATTAAAAATGATAGTGGCCCATGTATCCAAAATACATGAGAAAACTGCATCCCTGTTGCATCCCTATTTACCACACCAGCTCCAATAATATAGGGGCCATTGTTGCAAGAAATAATCTCATGGGATTTCTCATTACATAGGTTATATGTTTTATCATTGAATTACATAGCCTAGAATTAGCCCTTGTCTACTATGCCCATACCAAAAAAGAATTTGGAAGATAAATGTACTCTTCTCAACTAACTAAGCTGCTTATTGCTCACCACTGAACTAGTGTAGATGTTTACCCCCCAAAAGTATACCTTCAAAGTCTAATATAGAACCAAAAGTAAAGTGAAAATCTTTTGAGTTCATTTTGATTGTGTTGAAGCAGAATAACTCCACCATTGCTTGACTGAACCTACAGCAAATGTATCTCTTCTTATATCTTCCTGCATTTTGAATCAGGGCTGTCACCACCACAAAAGCTGTTTAAGTTAGCCTAACCCCTCATCGATTTTAGCTCTATTCTTCTTTTCGCTTCTCCAAGCCACTGTATTGATCAGGACGACAAATGCCTCAGGATCACATTTCAAAAGTTGACTAGGAAAAACACAACCTGTGATCCAACCCACAGCCAGACCTATGAAAAGTTCAACTGCTGTTTGGAGTACTATCATTTTGCCAGTGGTGCAACATGTCATTTGAAGCTTTTGAAATTCAATAAACACTCAGAAAGGAAAAAAGTGGTAAGCTGCTAGCCAGTCTGAGGAGAATCCAAAAGTGTTGTTTATATTGTAGAATAAATGCTTAAACTCATTGCACAAGTTCATGTTAAAATTACAGTCTAAATTAAAATCCTGGAAGTGAACACTCTCCCTCCATTAGGTCTTCTTTCTGGTTTTCAAATGGAGTTAATTAGGGATTTGGCAGGAGCTTAGGCGCGCCACAAAACTGACTGAACCGTGATTACTCTGCTGCTATGTACATCTGCCACTCTTGCCAAAATTCTAGGGGCACCATGATTGGCTGCTGTGTCTGCCCCTTTGAGAAATGGGGGAAAAAATGGCTACTTGGACTCTATAGCGAAGAGTGGGCAGTGTTCTTGGCAGGGTCATACATGGCAGATTGCTTTCCAAAACCAACACAGAGTTAGGGTTTGTTCCAAAGACTAGTGTTTCTCAACCAGAGGTACAAAGCCCTCCTGGGATACACGAGCACTTAGATGAATTGAGAATATTTTAAGTTACTTCATTTCTACTGTTTCTGAGTGGCTTGTGATCTAGCTAAGAAGGTTGTGGATTTGACCCCAAGGCCTAACAGTGTGGGGTTTGCATGTTTCTTCCAATGTCTGGTGGGTCACTCATTTTCCCCCATCAAACCAAAAATGGACATTTGGGGGAAAAAAATCCTCCAGTTGAGGTAGTTCAGACCAAGCACTGCGCTGCGCCCTCACTGCTACTAACAGGTTGCCCCAGCGACATTGAAGGGTGGACCAAATGCACAGGACAAATTTTCCCTCAGCAACAGTGAAGCATACCTTAACCTTGACCTTCAGGGTAACATGCTGATTTACCTGATTACTGAAAAGGTATTAATGGATTACATTATTTTTATAATAATGAATTTATTTCTGAGTTACTTGATGTTTTAGTCGATATAGGGATGTGCTGGTATATATGGTGGTATGAGAAAATGTAGATGTGCGTGGCAAGCTGTGGCAAGTGGGCTTACGGGGTTCAATATCGTTGAGCTTTTAAATTAAATAGACGTTTGAGTGGTCTTGATATGACAAAAAGTCTGACAAGAAAGAAAGACACCAAAAGCTCCAAGTGGCATCCCTTGGGCTGCATCTTGATACTATACCACTGTTTATTTTGTACATTAAAATTCCATGTGTGCACAGCCATATTCAGTTTCAGATCTCTAACAAAAGACGGTGGAAGTATTCAACTATAAACATGCTGTCTGCTTGTGTGCGGTGGATGACATAAAGTAGAAATTTCACACTAAAATCTCTCCGGCAAATCTGAACATATTTTGATGTTTTCACTGGTAAAAACTAAGGGAAAAGATCCAGTGGGGAGGCTCTGGTGTGGACTTTCAACACCCACAACATTTAATATCACTTCTGGCCCAATGGCTTGACTTTGGGGGCATGTCAACTCCCCTTTTCTTTATTTTGTCCCCTCTTATATTTACTTGGCATAGACTCCCAACTTTGAGGTTCAACTACATAAATCTTCAATTTTATATAGCTGCAAAAAATCCTGGTCTTCCTCCTGTAAAGTCATTCTGATCTACGGATTATGTGAGAGCAATGGGAGGATTAGGAACCAATTAACTGTGGCCCTGTGACTGATGGTTTTACTCCCAACCACTTTCTATTCTACCACCATGACCCCACAGACCTCACTGCAAATATTTTAAGATCTATAGTCCATTACGACAAGGGTTTTTCATAATTCATGTCCTGCTAATAGCTGAGGCTGGAATTTGTTAGATTGTCTGCCATTGCACACATACATTACAGAGCATAAAACAAAAGCATGTTCATACAGGTTAGGTGCTTCATATTTAGAATGGATCAGGCATGCTCTAACTGCACAATATATAGTACATACCAGTGCAAAGAAAATCTCACATTTCAAGAAGCATAATGTGTTATGTGGCTCTCCATCTGATGAAAGAGTTACTGTCAAAATAGTTGTTACATTCAAAACTGCTGCTATATTAACACCTATAACATTTCAGTCACTTCTTGCCAAGACTTTTCTAACTCACTTTCTCACATTATGGAATCAGCTTAAAGTGCCATATGACAGGTTTTCTAATTATTACTTCATTTGGAAGGATAGTACCTTTAGTAAATATTTATCATAGTTTTACATCAGGCAAGTGCAACTTGTGACGAAAAGTTACAAAAAGTACTGCTGAGTTCTAACAAAGAATCCCTCAATCCCTCAATGTTATCAATACACAAAATTCTATTCAAAATGCAGAGATGATGTATCAGCAAAGAACACATTTTATGACAGTTTAAACAGTTTAAGATCAATTATTTTTATTCATCAAATAACAGCTATTGTGTAAATTAGACAAGTTGTTTTTAAATTACATCTACACTGCCTGGCCAAAAAAATAGTCACCACCAAAAAAAAAAGGTCACACACTCATTGTTTCGATAAGCTTCTGCAATGTCACAAGATTTATTTCCATCCAGTGTTGCATTAATTTTTCACCAAGATCTTGCATTGATGATGGTAGAGTCTGACCGCTGCACAAAGCCTTCTCCAGCACATCTCAAAGATTCTCAATGGGGTTAAGGTCTGGACTCTGTGGTGGCCAATCCATGTGTGAAAATGATGTCTCATGCTCCCTGAACCACTCTTTCACAATTTGAGCCCAATGAATCCTGGCATTGTCATCTTGGAATATGCCTGTGCCATCAGGGAAGAAAAAATCCATTGATGAAATAACCTGGTCCTTCAGTAGATTCAGGTGGTCAGCTGACCTCATTCTTTGAGCACATACTGTTGCTGAACCTAGACCTGACCAACTGCAGCAACCTATTACCTATTTGCTTAGCTAAATCCAGGTGGCGACTTTTTTTTTGGCCAGGCAGTGTATATGGCAAAACATTTTTTACTCAAATACATGAAAAAATGAATCCAGCCTCTTCAATTTCTGTAACTCAGAAAGTCCTTGAATCTTACTGGCTTAGGCCAACCGGGCTACGGGGAACTGTTTTTCCTCCAGCTAAAATAAATGAGGTGAATGGTTGCTACTGGCAACTGTCCCGGATGTCCACAACACCAGGCACCTGCATATCAATATATGGCCAGTAATTCCATTATCATATTGTAGCTTAGCAGGTCCCACCCACTTGCCAGCCTTTAAACGCGTTTGGTTATGCTTAGTGGGCATATGTTTGTGTCAGTATAATAATAAGATTTCGCAATAGCCATATATAATAGCCATATATTTCCCTTCTTTGCCAAGTCCTAGAAAGTTGGCTGTAACGTTATTGTAAATCCTTCAGCCGCGATACAGTAGCAGTACATCAGGTTGAGAGCAGGCTGTCGTCCCCCCAGCCAAAACACCCACTCACACACACATATATGCAAGCAGATTCTTTATCTTCTGTCCCTGTGCGCCCCGCCATTCTCCAGATTGAAATTTACAACCTAGCTTTGTCGTTGTCTATGGTAAAATGCAGCTGTCTGTCATACCAGACTGGAGTCAGATCATCTTCAGCTACGTGACAGCACCTTTGGCAGCAGAAAAGGGAATGCCTTTTTTTTACCTTTTTGGATTGAATAATGTATAATGACTTAGAAGAAACTCTATGCTATGGTGATGTTACTTTCCCTATATGATTTATTCAGCATGTCTAACCCAAGGCCCCATTAGTGGAGCAAAAATGGAGTAGTTCATGGGATTGTAGTGTTCAAACATGGACACTGGAGGGAGAAAGGCACAGTGAGCCATGGCAGCCCCCAGATGTAGAAATCAGCATTGACACTGCATACACAACAGTATCTTAACACTATCATATAATAACACATATTGGGATCTGTTTTCTATATTTGGCTGTTTGATCCACCCACTGTAAAAAATTTCAAAATGCCTAATTTTGACACATGCACAGTAGATTCATTCCAGTCAGTCATTTCATGAAGATATTAAAGCAAATACAGTATATGTGAATTCTGTATATGGACTCTGTTTTTGAATGCATGTGCTTGTATTATTAATACATATGATACATAGGAAATACATAAATAAGTAAACATGGTTACTTGTATTTATTCTGAGGTGTTTTATAGACAGTTGTATCCTGTATAACAGGTTGATCTTCTTGACGTCCCATAGAACAGAGCCCCTCTCTGTCCGGTCTGGACTATGGGCTCAGTGATTTGGTTGATGGGATCCTCTCTGTTTGTGGAGAAGGCCATTCTTTTCCAGTGCCTGATGGCGTAGTAGGGCATGTTCAGGTTGTTGGTGTCTGAGCTGTAGAAGTTGGAGGCCATGGAAGTGTCCATATTGGCCCAGTTGATCTGGATGTGTGCATCCAAATCATCCAACAGCAAGCCAAGGCCTGGAGCATATTGCTGAGAGTAAAAGTAGTAGTAGCTTAGTCCAAGCTTCCAGTGTTTATGCTCTCTTATTTCTCCTTTTATGCCTGAAGCATACTACACCATAAAATACATACACATAGCTAAATGAACTCTACTTCATAATGACACAAGATCAAATAAAACACATTTTGGGACGAGACTGGCATAAAAAGATGTCTGAAGAGCAGTCTAGACACAGCACAGACTGTGACACTTTGAAATCTGGGACATTGTTGTTCTGCCCTTAGTCTCTGCCCTAGTGCACCACACACAGAACATTTTTATTCCATAGTAGAGCTGGATGAGGTGATTTGTATGTATCTCCACTGAGTGCATCAGGTGTAGCGCCTTGAGGGGCCGTTACACGCCCCCGTCCCAAGAGTTATACAGCCATCGTATTTGGGCACATTTTTATTCCTTTGTGCGGATCTGCTTTTTGACAGCATAAAAATTCTGAGCAGCCTGCCACTCTTCCTCCAGCAGCAGCAGCAGCCTCTTGATGTGCCACAGAGAGCGCCGTCATGAATAAAGATGGCGGCGTACAAAGAGCTGAACGCGGGTAAGAGATGAGATAGACAGTTTACATATGTTTGAAAAAGACGCTCGGCACTGAGCCTAAGCTGGGGTCAGCCGGTCCGACACTAAAACAAATCTGCATTCACACCACTGTGTTCTCCCTTCACCCGGAATGTCCAACAGTAGTTAAGACGTGCTCCGGGGAGCCTAGGTGTGTGTCCTTCTGCTGTGTGGAGATTACGCAAATCCTATTTGTAGCTCTTCCCTCACCAAAAGTTAAAATGTTTTCCTAACTTCAGAAAGTGGCTCTCCAAGTAGCTGAAGCGTGCTGTGCTGTCAGCATTGTCGGTGAGAGGCAACAATGGCTCCTTAAGTTGGTAATTTATCTGGGAAAGAGATTGTAGCCTCACCTGCGAGCTCCCTGAAGCTGTGCCCGTGTTTGGAGACTTGATCCATGCTCAGAGCTCATCCAATTTAAAGCAACCAAGGACCTGTTAGGCTTTGAACAAAATAACTTTCCAAGGCAATACAGGGCTACAATACAGTATATTCCAAAATGTCTTGTTTTCACATAGGACTACATACTTTCAATATAATATTTTGGTTTGGGACTGGCACACAGCATAGATGCTCAAATCATTTGTTGTCTCTTTTCACAAATGAGATCTGGTTCTAACTGTTCTTGTTAAAGGACACATGCATTATGCATTATTTCTTTTGTTATTGTCCTTCAAATCTAACGTTAGCCTGGAGTAGTAATGAACGCAATTTGACGACTGTGACCCAACAATCCTGGGAATATTCAAACCAGGTGCTCTGTGATGGCTTAGGGGGATCCGATTTACTGCACAAGATTTATCAAAGAAGCGTCAATGAAGAAAAATACAACTCCAGACGTTTTTGATGAGGGAACAAACATGAATAAAAGGTCCAAAATTCAGTTTTGTATGATATGTGTCCTTTAAGGATCATATGTTAATAATAATAATAATAATGCATTTTATTTATAAGCGCCTTTCAAAGCACCCAAGGACACTGAACAAGATAAAATAAGATAAAACATATAAATACAATTAAAAAATATAACAAAAAACTGATTGATAAAAGATGTGTGCTTGGTTATAAGAGGTAGGACAGTCTGAACAGGTGAGTTTTGAGTCTGGATTTGAAGAGTGGAAGAGAGTCTAAGTTGCGGAGAGATGTTCTGTATCATGTTATTCAACTATCATTTTATGATTACGATTTGCTGTTTCTTGTTTCATTCAAATTTTGGCCGTGTGTCCCCTGTTCCAAGCAAGTTAATTAGCAATGTCCTTGTCTTTTCATTAACAACGTACCTTTGTGAAACCGCTACATTTACCAGACACAATAGACTCATCCCTGTTTTTAAGCAGATAATCAAGCGTTTCCTATTTGGCCTCTTTTTTTCTGTATGCGTGTGACATATCTCCAGCTGTGTCCTCTCCTCTGTGCTGTCCGAGTGAATAGGAGTCTTTTGAATGTGGACACTATAGCCCGACAGTTGAGATGTTATCACGGAGAAAACTGCTCTTTGCCGCTTGATTTCCCAGTCATGTAGTGCGCCTGTGTGAGTGTGCTGGAGGAGAGTGTCAGAGGGGCCGTCTGGAGGGGCCGCAGGGACTGAGCGAGGATGCACTGAGGAGAAAGCACTGTTCATAATGACATGCTCTCTGCACAAATACTAGGGGAGTCTATAAGCCTACTACCAGATCTATACACCAGGATGGATTTTCAGATATTTCTACAATTTAAAAAGGAGATATTGTGCAAAATCGACTTTTTGGAGATTTCTATCATGTTATAACATCGTTCCCTTATCAAAAACATGGATGAAGAGGTTTTATATATATCATTCATGCATGTTTGAGTAATTTAGTGATCTCTCCCGGGTCCTATTCGAGCCTTCCTTTTGGTTAGCAGTACAATTGAGTGTAATACCCCCTCTTTAATGAAGATTCAGGTGAAATTTCCTGCTTTTGACGTCTGCTTTGACTTTTTTAATCACAGGTTTGGTAAATATAGGATTCCAATACAAGAGTGAAGAGTGGTCTAAGGTAGAAAAAAGTCCTAAAAAACCTAAAGGATTCCAAAGTTTCAAAAGAGATGCTATTGATTTGGTGCATTTGGCATAGAAAGTGATTGGAAATCATGTCCCACAGGAAGTGACATTCAGTAATTAAAAATGAATCACAAAGTGTGTTCTAATCAGTCTTCACTCTCTTTAATTACCAGCTAATGATAGACCCATGCTGAGAGTAAACAGCTGGGATTCAGCAGGCAGGTTCGAACTGTCTGTAGCAGTCACAGTCATTTTCTCTCACAAAATATTAGATCGAATTAATGACACATTTACCCAATGCACAATTCAAATATTTGTTAGATTTTGACGTGAGATTGTAAAGTCTCTGGGACATAATAAAAAACAGTATCAGAGGAAAGTGTGGGGTGTAGATATATTTTTTTTCTCTGTGATTGAATAAATGTGAATGAGAATATGTAAACCTGGCAATGTCTAACAGAGTTACGTAGTATATAGATAGTATGTAGACAGTATACACTAATTCCTTCAACTCATTTTTCTTATTTTATATTCTATATTTGTACACAAATGTATGTATTTATGTAGTTATAGAGGATGTTAGCCCCACAAACGTAATAATCCCCACAAATGTAATAAACCCACAAACGTAGTAAATTTCCACAAACGTAATAACAGTTCTCCACCACAAACATAATAGCCAAGTTTCCCACAAAGGTAATATCGATAACATTTGTGTGAGTTTATCACGTCTGTGGGTGCAAACATGTTGTCCTGCAAATGTAACAACTTCCCACAAACGGAGTACAATGTTTATTGGTGAATTAAGAATGAATGACTACCAATTATAATATATTATAGATCAGTATATATGTCTTGTAGTGTTCTGGTGAAGGAAACACAACACATTTCTTCTGGTTATTTATTTTCTGAACACAAGGGCTACTGTAGGCTGTAACCCACACCAAAACAAGAGCCAAACAACAGCAGTCTCAACTCACTAGAGCCAGTCTACAAAACAGACCAGTAACTGACGAATAAAACCTTCTCATCAACTTATCGGCATAGCAACCAGTGTCGCATACAAAAGCAGTTACATTAACAACAGCACATAAACAGTTACAAGAACAACAAAAGGTGTCAACTCTGAACGAAACACAAAATATTAGATCATTACAGTATATTACTATTATTAATTATTGTTTGAGATTATTATTATTATTATTATTATTTACAAAACATTGTTTTTAAATGTAGACCTATTCGCAGAAAGTTATTAAGTAGGCCTCTTATTTCAATATCCATGCTTTTTTTTTTTTTTTTAATGTGTTGGTTAGTTAGCAAAAAAGATGAAAAAATAAAAATAAATAAATAAATAAGATAGCCCTGTTAAGTAATATTTTCCTGCAATACTCTAACAATTTCTCTTCTGAACAATTGGTTTTGCCAAATGCTGCACAATCTATTAACGCACAACACAGGTTGACACTCTCTGTCTTTGTCAGTATAAATTAAACTACATTTTAACTTCTTGGCTCAAAAGCATTCCTCAAATTCTAATGTCAACATCAGTGCAGAACAGGAGAAAATGGATTCCAAGATTCCAGATCTTTCTTCATTTACAGAAATTAGATAGGGAGTGTATCCTGATTGTTAAAACAGAAAGTCCTCTTTTATTTAAACGTTTTACTATGAACTTAAAAATGCGAACGTACAAATTAATAAAATGGGAGTTGGGATTTACCTAATTTATAATCTTGAAATTCTGATGGAGATTTGTGAAACACACTTTTTTGACCACTTTGCTGTTCTCTATAACGCTGCCTCAAAGTGGGGTAGTCCGTGCGTCACAGCCTGCAGAGTGAGCCCAATGAACCCTATGACTGCCTCTTTATTTTCTGGTGCACTCAATGCATCTGAAACTATAGATGGAGATGATTGGCAAAACACCAGGCCGGATAGTCTGCTCTCTTGTTTCAGTGACACTTGCACAGAAGTTTTCGATGCAGTGGCTCCATTAAGACTAAAGCGCACAAAGCCCTTATCACTGCCTTGGCTTAATGAGAACACGCATGAGGTCAGGTTGTAGATTCGTGTAACGCAAATGTTGTTGTGCCCTCATCTACAATCTGTGAAAACTTCTGATCTTTCTTTAGGGATAAAGTCTCTGCTCTGAGGCTGCCACTGCCCTCTGCTATGGACCTTGTAGCTCTAGTCTGTAATTCAGTCTTTGAGTGTTTTGAGCCAGTGTGTCTCTCAGACTTGAAAAAAATGTTCAGCAGTTACATCCTTCCTTGTGTCCACTAGATATTATTCCAAAGCATTTGTTCAGGGATGTTTTTGATTCTGTTGGACCTTATATTGCTAATGTTGAGAACTTGTCTCTGATGTCTGGTTGTTTTCCTACTGCCCTGAAACATGCTGTGGTCCAGCCACTTGTCAAGCCTAATCTTGACCCAAATATTCTTTTTATCTTTAAACCCATCTCAAAGTTGCCATTTTTGTC